>JAHBCN010006092.1:0-50937 GCA_019359885.1 Listronotus oregonensis | reverse complement strand
TACAGTTGTGTTTTTTGCAAAAAAACATTTTTTTTAAAGTTTTTGTTTTATTGTTTAAAAATTAATCAATATATTTAATGGAATAGATTTTCAACCAGAAAATTGGTCCTTTAATATAATTAAAGCAAAAAATTGATGCTATTAGGCGTTACTATGTGGTAATTAATCTTTGAAGAACACTGATAAATAAAACTACTATGTTTTTTTACTACTAAAATATATTCACAATTATTGTTACGCAGTTTCAACTCACAGAGTCATTTTCAAACAAAATTTTTTCAGACTAAAGTATCAATACAAAAATAAGGTGAATTTATACCTCTAAGTGGTAAATATATTCTTAGGAAGCGGCGGAGCAATTAACAGTTTATTATGGTTTGGCGACAGTAAATAGCGGGGAAAATACAAGTTCGGTTTGGTTATTAAGCAGATGTACATTATTATTTTTATTGCCTTTGTATATTTCTAGGGATTCTAGATAGTTTAATTTATGACCCTTGGTTGAATAGTGTAATATTTCGATATTATTTAAATTAGGGAATTTGTGTTTTTTTTTTTCTAAACAATGATTAGCTTGTAGTCTATATGATCTAAAATGTTCTAAATAGCGAGTTTTTATGCTCCTACCTTTTTGTCCTATATAAAAGTTATCACATTTTGTTTAAAAATGACTCAGTGATTTGAAACTGCAGTAACAATGATTGTGAATATACAGGGTGTTCGGAAAATGCGTTAGGAAATTTTAAAGGATGATTCCACATAGTAAAATAATGTTAGTAACTCATTTGGCAAAATGTCGAGATCTCGATGGTTACCAAGATACAGGGGTGCAAAGTTCATTTTTTAGTTTTAATTTTCCGCCATATTACATTTATTTTTCCATCAATTTAGTTGATGTTCGGCATACGAACCAAGCTCTTTAGGTACTAATATTGTAGGTTAAAAGTAGTTCTTTCGAACACCGCTAGAGGGCACTTTACCTGAAACACAAAATTTATTTACTCTCTATCTTTTTTATTCGGACAGATATTGCAAATTTGAATATACCAACTTAAAGACAATTAAAAATTTAATAAATAATGTACTCTTCATCAATGTCGATAAACCTAACCATTTAACCACTAATCGACATCAAAGTTTTCATCAGTTTTATCCAAATTAACCATGTATTTAAATGGAATCAACAAATCAAGTCGCCTTGTGTCAAATGAATTTGACAGCTAATGATTTTATAAGTATATCTATTAATAAATTTGCCAACAAAGAAACTTAACACCAATTTATTATATAACCAATCTTAAGGGTAACTTACAAATTTGATTATTTAGAAACGGAAAAATTATAACATATTTTCGAAATGTCCCCCATTCATTTCTATACATTTTCTAATACTCTTTAAAAAATGTCTTTTTATGCAAAAAGTATACCAACTGTATTTCTAATAATATCACAACCATTCATTATCCGTTGACGCAAATCATTTATATCGTTTACCGGCGTCTTATAGACTAAAGCTTTCAAATGGCCCCAATAAAAGAAATCCATTGGATTAATATCTGGAGTACGGGGTGCCCAAGATAATGGGCAATCCACCTATCAGGAAATGATTCATTTAAGACCCTTTGTACAGCCACAATAAAATGGGGTGGAGCGCATTCCCATGTTGATTTCTCGACCGCAATAAAATTTAAATGAAAACCTTCAGTGGTAAACCCCGCCATAAATGAGTTGCCTGGTAAATATCTATTGTGTAGGCACCGAACCTTTTGAAAGGGTCCAGGTTCTGATTACCTACCAATATTAATAGTTTAGGTTAGCTATTTGGATGCTTCACACGAAAATAACTTGACAAACTCCAAACGACTGATGAACTAAGATGAAAAGACTCTGCTTCATATTGAACACCTGCAATTTGCCTTTAACCTACATAATATACCAAAAAGTTGGTACAATAATAAATAAAGGAAATTTTAAGTCCAGACCTACATGCGAGTACCCAAAGTTTATTGAGTTTTACAACTAACAGTAGCTTAATCAGGTAAAACGAATCAACGAATTATTGTGGAATCTAATGTACTTAATATTTAAGTATTCTCGTTCCATTTTATAGCAACGTATATTTTTAACATGGAAAATTATTTCAAACTCAACAGTAATGCAACCAATATTTGTCAAATTTCGCAAAAATTGACACAAGGTGACTTGATTTGTTGATTTCATTTAAATGCATGGTTAATTTGAATGAAACTGATGAAAACTTTGATGTCGATTAGTGGCTAAATGGTTAGGTTTATCGACATTGATGAAGAGCACATTATTTTTAAAATTTTTAATTGTCTTTAAGCTAGTATATTTAAATTTGCAATATCTGTCCAAATAACAAAGATAGGGAGTAAATAAATTTTGTGTTTCAGGTAAAGTGCTCTCTAGCGGTGTTCGAAAGAACTACTTTTAACCTACGATATTAGAACCTAAAAAGCTTGGTTCGTATGCCGAACATCAACTAAATTGATGGAAGAATAAATGTAATATGGCGGAAAAACAAAACTAAAAATTGAACTTTGCGCCTCTGTATCTTGGTAACCATGGAGATCTCGACATTTTTCCAAATGACTTACTAACATTATTTTTCTATGTAGAATCACTACTTAAAATTTCCTAACGCATTTTCCGAACACCCTGTATTTTAGTGGTAAAAAAAACATAGTAGTTTTATTTATCAATTTAAATGGTTACATTAAAATAGTTTTATTATAATTGGCCATGTTTTTCTGCATTCGCTTATAAGTACCAATAATGTACTGTAATTGCTCTTCATTTTTGGTAAAACACTTACTGTAGATATTGTTCAATTAACGCCAAACCACGCTTCGCAAAAAAAACAATATTTTTTTAGTTAATAATTAAATAATAATTAACAATAAATAAATAAATAAAAATCTATTTATTTAAGAATAATAATTGATTTTAATTTTAAT
The DNA here is from genome assembly GCA_019359885.1 of Listronotus oregonensis. Taxonomy (NCBI): domain Eukaryota; kingdom Metazoa; phylum Arthropoda; class Insecta; order Coleoptera; family Curculionidae; genus Listronotus; species Listronotus oregonensis. The sequence continues at coordinate 47,959 of JAHBCN010006092.1, read as the reverse complement.
CAGCAAAATGACAATTTTTTACAAACATTATTAGTTTTTTGCAAATAACTACAAACTGTAAAAAACATCAAAATTTTTTTAAAGATAGTTAATTGAAAATTAAATGCTGTACAAAAAAATGTTCCATGAAATTTTCTCACCTAGTTGATGGTTGCGTCGAAAAATTAGAAAAATGTATTATGTTATCAATCCAAGTTTAACTTTGAATAACCTGTTAATATCAATATTGAGAGCTCTAACTTTCACAATTTTTTACCATGTTCAACTAAGTATATTTTCGATTAAATTAAGAAAAACGATTTTTGAAACAGTCTAATATACTATAACCTAGTGACAACATGTAAAATAATAACATATACTCGAACATATAATAATAGGTAGGTATCACTTACCTGAAAGATACTTAATGGGTACAGCAAATTTACTTAAAGTTTATGTTCTGCCGAAAAATCTCTAAAACTAGATGTCAAAAAATGTTTCTCACATATTGTTTTTGTTTTTAATTGGGAATCACTAAGGTTGAATAACTTAGAATTTCTACTATTCAGAATCCAAATGTTGCGCCGTTTTGCATCCTTTATGGGAAACGAATAAAAACTTAATTTGGGATTTGTCTTTTTGATGTTTTTGCAATAAGCATAAACACAACAATGCGAGGCTGTTGTAAAATTCATTTTTACAAAAAGTAACTATCCAAGCCACTTTACTTCACCCTTAATAAATTGTCCTCACAAATTTAAACGTTAATAACACAAAACGCACGAACTCAACACGACACTACGGAACAACCCGAACAACCAACTAAAAAAATTACATAAGAATACACAACACATCTGACAACGTCGGCGTTTCGTTGGTAGGTTACGTTTACGAGGCATACGCGTTGGTTTATAAAAATTTTACAGAAACCTTTTTTATATTTCATTAAATAAATCAATAAATCATTATTTAGTTTATGTTTTCCTAAACAGATGGTCGATGCTAGCGCTTGAAGCGACTAAAACATTTGTCGGTCTTTTTACTTCCCATAAGCTTATGTATCTTCCCCAAAACATTACTCAATCAACGGTTTAACCCAAGGGTAATAAACTTAACAGGCTTAACCCATATACTTATAAAGCAATATACTGCTTAAATTGACATATAATTGAAGCCAAGAGAGAAAGAAAGGCATATTCGACGTCCCATGTAATAACGTATATGTCCATCTCATGATGGAGTCAGCATATCTGCGCATGCTTTAAGAGCTCTTTTTGGATTGGTGTAAGTTTAGACGATCGATAACCCCTTGTGATGACCAGCCAATAGGATGTTAGAATTTTACTCATGCGTAGTTGGAAGCTCTCCATCGTGAGATAAACTTATAGAAAATTTATATTATGATGAGACGTTATCAGTATATTGGTTTATAAGTATATGGTTTAACCTAAATGCTGGGTTTGGTATACGCAATCCATCCACTCTTTTCACTCTATATATCCCTTAAGCCGTTCGTGTAATGAATTTGGGGTAAATAGCACATTTAAAGTTTTGTTCGGGTATTGCAGAGTAGAGCTTAAGAGTTTACTCTTAAAGTTCCAGGGATTTTAAGAGTTGACATACGTAGAATTGCTTTATTTTCATTTTCGAACCCACCTCAAAGAATATAAAAGGGGGGAGAGGTACGATGCCTAATTCGAGAAGTGGAACAATTTAAATTAAGCGGATTTCACCCTAGCGCACTACCACTCCGGATTTAATAATCGGCAATGCACACGACACAAAATTTTAAAAAGGCGTGCTTTGTTAACAGCCGAACTGGGTAAAGTCTGTAAGATATTGACCTGGTAATATTGAACCATACACAAAATTATTTCATTGAAAGAGCGTACTGCGTTTTTTTAGCTAAAAATTAAATTAAAAGCCATACTTTCAAGCAAATTAGTGTTTTAAAAAAACTGCAAACAAAAATAAAATGAAAATTTAACGGGCCGGATAGGCCGCTTAACGTATCACAAGTAGCACATCAACTATACCTTCTTCCTATTCTAAACTTTTTGGGTCCAATTTGCGAGCTCGGTCTTTAACCATTTTCTCTCGCTCCAACGTGCTGATTCGTCAGTAAAAGGAGTATATACCCCGTTCTGCGTAAAGAGTGATGGGCGAAGTATATACCTCTTTCACTGACTAATCACGTTGGAGCCAAAGAGAAAGGTTTTAGTCCAATTTTTCTTTTTCTTTCTTACGCTTGTTCATACACCAGAGCAGCAGGGCTGCTTCTAGCAGGTATATGCTCGAAGCAGATAATACGTTCAACGAGCTAAAAGCAGAGAAATAAAGGCGTGTTGTTAAATTCATCGATGAATCGTGCGCACTAATCACTGTTTCATTAAGCCGTTTTTAAATTAATTGATGTAAAAGCGCTAAAGAAAGATGGCCGTTGTTTTAGTAGTATATGGACAAGGATAAAACTAGCGGTAATCTAGTGTGACGTCACGATAGATTTCAGCGCCAAACCATCTGATGAATTTAACAACACGCCTATAGCTATTCTAGGGCTAAAAGCTTAATAGCGAAAACCGCTACCGAAACCAGTGCTTAAGTGTATTTCTGTTCTTTATTACCTTCATACACCAAAAAAGGACACCGATACATTCAGTGCGGAACTTTTCGATAAAGGTTTTCCCCATAAGTCTTTTAGCTCGTTAAGTAAACCCTTCGAGCTTATACCTTCTAGAGGCAGCCTTGTCGTTCGGTCCTGCAAAGAGCGTGCGTGATAAAGAAATAAAAATAGGTTTAGTAGTTTTCTCACTTTGCCCTGGGTGCTGATTGGTCGACGATAAGAAGTACAAACCTTACCGACCAGGCAACACGTTAAGTGAAGTAAATATATAACCCCTCCTCTAGGAGGTTTATGCTCGAATGTCATCTGTCAAAACATTCGAGCATATAAGGGCAGATAATGGCAAGGGCAAATAATGATGATGGCACACCCGAACGTAAAGTTATCCGGAGGTAAAATACCCCTCCATTCGGTTCTCCGGCCGTCTAATATCCTTCACAAATATATGTGGGCTTAACTCCAACGTAAACTCTGTTAACCATTATCTTCAATCCTCCAAACCCCACATACTATTTCTCACCGAAACCCAAGTAAGTCCCAAAACAGCAACCAACCACCTCCTTTTCCCAGGTTATGAACTCATTTCATCTTTTCGACCCCATGGCGGCGTTTGTGCTTACGTTCGCAACGACCTGGCTTGTGCTAGGGTTTCTAACCTCGAATCGGGTAGGCCTGATATTCTTTAAAAAAGCAGATAAATTTGGTAGAAGATCTGAAAGAAAGTTTAAGCACTTTCTTTCAGATCTTCTACCAAATTTATCTGCTGTATATACCGGTCCCCGTCCGACAATTCCTACAACGAGCTCTTTGATTTCCTTTCAATAAAGATCGACAATATTATTTCCCAGTTTCCATTGGCCGAAGTAATCGTTCTCGGGGATTTTAATGTTCATAATAAGGATTGGCTAGGATCCACAAAAACTGATAGACAAGGCAGAGCAGCAGAAAATTTCGCAATCAGCAACTCGCTCACCAATCTAATTATGGAACCTACTTACTTTCCTAGGGTTCCCACCCATAATTCTAACCCCTTAGATATCTTTCTTACTTCCACCCCCGAACTCTATCAAGCATCAGTAACTGCTCCCCTTGGTCGCTCTGACCATGGTTTGGTCACTGTATCTTACTCAGAGAAATAGAAGGGGGGAGAAAGCGCTTCGACCACTGCGCATCCAATTTTACGAGGACGGCATGCGGGCCGCCATGGTTGCTTCTACTTGTCAAATCAAAATTGACATTTGACATTAGGTTTGTTCCAACAGCGCCAGAAACCGTCACCGAACGATCACGCTCATGCGCAGTGATTAAAATGCGTCCCAATTTAATCACTGCGCATGGTGATCCGGTGATTTTTTGTGTGTTGGAACAAACCTATAACAAAGTTTTGTTTTCTTTGTTGTTCTCTGAAAAAAAAAGGGTTGCCTTATAAACATGAGCTTTTCGTAAATGTTTTGTTTACTTTTTGGATTAGATTTGGCTTAGTATCTTTCGTTTTATTTTAGTTTAGTGTTCCATTTTATAATGCTTTAATTTAGTTTAATGAACTGTCTTGTTGCGTGAGAGGGTGTTCCAATTCTAGACAGCAGAAGATATTATTTTCATTTGTAAGTACCCCATTTTATATAGTGAAAATATTTTATTGTAATTTTATAAGATAAAATAAATTATAATAGTTTAGGTCTCTTAATTTTTGCATACTTGCAGGCGTAACAAAATTTACATGTAATATTTTAATTTTAGATTTCCAAAAGAGGAAGTTTTGGTTAAAAAATGGTTGAGTATACTGCAAATGAATAATTGGTCAGCTAGCAGATACTATTGTTCAAAACAGTTCCCGGATAGGTAAACATATAGGACAAGGAAAAATTTTAAGACAAAATGTTGTTTGTTTTTTTGGATGGCATTTCTACCCAAGTACCCACCCAATTATCACCAATTCCATGGCAACACCATACCAAAACTATTCAAGGGAAAAGAATAAGAAATAAGTTAACCAAGTTGATTCCATTTAATGGTCAATAAAACCTATTAATAAAGATATCTTGTTTTATTGTTAACCCAATAGTTTAAGCAAACTAACCTTCCGGATTAAGAGTAAGAATCTCACTTTTCTATCCCTCAGAGGAGAGTGTGAACTTGCCCATGATTGTGTCTATATAACTCTATTATTATGGTAGAGATCGAACGCTGTTAGAACAACACTGATATGTCACGGTTTATACGGGTTTGCCATATGAGACCGTGACGTATGGGTGTTGTTCTTACAGCGTTCGATCTCCCCTAAATGGCAATTGCCACATATCAATCATTCAAATGTCTCTGCAGCAGCCTAAATATAAACTAATTATTAAATAATTTCTTCAATTAGAATGTGTGTGATTTACAATATTTAAACATCGGTAAAAATTCTCTTAAATTATACAATACAATAAGATTAGTTTAACACGAAACAGAAATTTATGTTCACAATTTTACAATATTAATTGTCAAAAAAAAATCCTATTCTCGACTAAAAAAAAATTTTAAAAAATTTGAGAAAATAAGCTACAAAGGCAGGGACTATGTCTGGTTGTATTCTGAAAACTAAAAAAAAGGAGTATAGGTATTGAAAAAAGAGTCCATAAGAAAAGATATGTGAATGGCAGCTGACCTGAGCATTGTTTAAAAAGGTATAACCCTAAATAAAACGAGTGGCATAAGTTAAGAGGTTAGTATCATCACAGTGCATATAAAAATTAATATATAGCATGTATTTTTTTTTTAATATATAGGACCAGCCAGCGTCATTTCTTAAGTAAATTTACCTCTTAATGCAAAAAAAAAACATTTAACATAATATACAGTGTATTAATAAAACACTTTTTTACTGATTATATATTTTATTTAATAAAATGCCATTTGTCCATATTGCATGTTCTCGCTGTGAAGTTTTTTAAGATGCCTTTTATATTGTATGCATTTTTTGCTATATTCTCTTATTGTAACTTTAGGTCTGGTTGTTATTCAGAATTAGATTACACTTTTTGTACACACCAAATTTTGAAATACACCTTCGATAAGAGCACTTACATAAAAAAGTGTGAAATACTGTACACCAATTTTGAATAACAGAGTCCTTTATTTGACTTTTAAAAAATCCATTAAAAAGATATGTTTACTTTAGAGTTCTAAAGACAACACTGCAGTTATTGGATAAAATTATTAAAGCTTCTTTGGGTTAACAAGTTGGTATTTCAATTTTTGCATTTCCATTTATCGTTTTAAAAAAAAACTGCCAAGTCACCTGGATCTTCTTGCCCTTTTCATTAAAAAATTGTAATATATATTATATTCATATTTATAACGTATTCTGCTTTCTTTATCCTTACTAAAAAATTCAAAAACACATTATGTAGGATTTCAATATTCTGAGCTTTTAACCAAGAAAAAAATCTTCTAACCCATAAATATTTTTGAATTCATACAAATAATTCACCTGCATAGTCTACTGTTTAATAATGGTAAAATGTTTTCATTTTTTAAAATTTTAATTTCATTCTTAAAACGTAATATTATTCATCCAAAACCATTTTAATTAAATTTTTGTTTACAAACAAGATTATGACATGACAACAATGAAATATTCATGTTAATATTTCATTGCATGACAAGCATAAATGATGACAAATGACAAGCGAAAGCAACCATGGCGGCGCCCTATATTAGACTTTTCGCGCAGATTGAAGCGCTTTCTCCTCTTCTCTATTTCTCTGATCTTACTCCACTCATTTTGAGGCAACTGAAAGCATGCCGCCACGAACCGTCTGGCACTACAATTCGGCCGACTGGGATGGTCTGAGAGATTTCTTTGCCAGCTACCCTTGGGATTCTACCTGCTTTTCTACTTTCGATCCTTCCGAAATTTGTAAACAAATTACCGAAACAATTCCACTAGGCATTGAGACCCTATGTCCCCACACTAAAAGAACCCCATAACTTCAAATCACAAACCGTGGTTTTCTAAATCCTGTGACAAAGCCAGACTTTTAAAAATTCAAGCCCACAAAAGTTTCTTCAAAACCCCAGTCCCAAAAATCGACAGGCTAGCATCGAAGCGAGAAATCAGTATAATCAGACCATCTCAGAAGCAAAAGACCATTTTAACAATCGAATAAAAGATAAAGTTCTTCTTTCTCAAATGGCAGTAAGCTTTCGGTCCTTTGACAAAAATATTAGTCAGAATTTTGCAAATTTCTTCCACCCCATAATCTCTGAAGATGGAATTGTCTCTACCTCCAAAAGGAAAAGCGAACTATTTGCCAAACAATTTGCTGCCAATTCTACGCTTGATCTTCCTGCTAATCTTCCCCTTCCAACAGTTGTCCCTGTTTCTCATAAAATGTCCGATATAATTTTTAAAGTTAAACAGATCAAGCGTATTCTTTCTTCTCTTAATACTAAAAATCGTCTGGGCTGGATGGCATACCAGCAATCGTCTTAAAAAATGTGTCTCCCGAGCTTTTTCACCTCTTACTCGCCTCTTTCGAATCTCTTACGACACGATCATTTTCCCGGAGAGTTGGAAAGCTGCACGTGTGCAACCTGTCCCCAAAAAAGGATCCAAAAGTCTCCCTTCCAACTATAGACCTATATCTCTTCTTTCAGTTGTTTGCAAAGTAATGGAAAAATTCATTAATTCCCAAATCTTAAAGTATCTGGAAAAACATAAGATCTTACATGATAGACAATAGGGATTCCGTCACAGTAGATCCACAGCTGATCTTCTTTCCTTTGTCTCACACAACTGGAACAAGTCCCTTGAGTTTCTTGGTGAATCCCAGATCGTTGCTCTTGACATATCCAAAGCTTTCGATCAGGTCTGGCATGATGGGCTTCTTAACAAACTTCCTTCTTACTGTCTTCCACCTAAGCTTTGCTCTTGGCTTTCCAGTTTCCTTTCTAATCGACGTATATCAGTTAGTGTAGAGGGTCATTCCTCCAGCTTCTACCAAATTAATGCTGGGGTGCCCCAGGGCTCAGTGCTGGCACCCACGCTGTTTCTTCTACACATTAACGATCTTCTCTCTTCCACAATCAATCCCATTCATAGTTTTGCTGACGATAGTACTCTCCACTCTAGTATTCAATTTCTTAAGCCACCGTGTAATCCTGATTTCGAAAACAAGCGCAGGTCAATGCAGATATCTCTTTCACAAGACCTCAAACTTATCTTGGATTGGGGCGCCAAAAATCTTGTTCAGTTTAATGCCTCGAAAACACAGTCATGTTCCCTGTCGCGAAAAAGTCTGCAAATGCTCATCCCTTACATATGAGCGGCCAAGTTCTGCAGAACAAAGAGTCGTTTAATCTTGTCGGCGTTACTTTTGAGAATAACCTCAACTGGCACAAACACATTTTATCCATAGCTTCGGCAGCTTCAAAAAGATTGGATTTCTCTCCGAGCCAGAAAATATTTCTCTTCTTCCAATTTGTACACTCTGTATGTATCCCAAATCAGACCCTCTTTAGAATATTGTTCTCATGTCTGGGGAATGGCGTCCCCTACAACACTTAGCATTCTGGACTCCATTCAAAAAAGAGCCGTTCGTCTTATTAATGATCCAACGCTCACAGAAAGGCTTCCTCTTCTTGCCCACCGTCGAGCTGTAGGGGATCTGTCGCTCTTCTATAGGTATTTTCACGGCTTCTGCTCAGAGGAGTTGGGCAGCATAATTCCTTCTCTGGCAGCTCCCAACAGAGCAACACGTAGTGCAACTTTTATGCACTCCTCCCAATCTCCAAAAATTTAAGTCCCGTGTGAACAAACTCCCTCTCACCACACTTCAGACACCCACGGTACGTTAGTACTTAGGCATCAGCCTTCGTGGACTGTCCCAAGATAAAAAAAAGGCTTTCCACTTGGTCGTGGGAGAATGAAAGAAAAATCCCGTCGAACAATCAGCACGATTAAGCACAAGAGAGTTTATTAGAGCTGTAGCAAACCATATGTATTCGGTACTGAGTAACGGGTGCGCCATCTAGTACCGAGTAACGAAACGTTACACACGAATGCATTTCGTTACTCGCATGCATTTCGTTACTCGCATGTTTTAACGTTTGCTGATCGTATGTTATAATTCCAGGGCGCACTCTTTCGGTAAATTTAAAAACGTATTAAACGTCTATTAAAGGTATTTTGTGTGTAGACAAAGTTTAAAATTTGAACAGAAAAAAGGTATGAAAGTATTTTTAACAAATTAGAAATATATGTATGTTTTTGTTTTTTATTACTGCGTATTTTCACGTTTTTTTTATTCTTATCTTAAAAAAGATATTATAATAAAGACGCTCTAATGGGATTTAATCGTTTCTTGCTGTGTTCAATTTCATTCTACGAAAAAAGATTTTCTTTGTTGTTTTAGTTTTGTTTGAAATGTTTTTATATTATTTTTACGTTTATTTTAATTCTAAGAACAAAAGATTTTTTTTGTTTTTATTTTGTTTAAAAAGATGGTTTATTTCATTTTTTGTGATTAATTTCATTCTAACCAAAACTATTTTAATGTTGACTTATTAATAGAATGTTGTGTAAATTTCATTGATAATAAATAACTTTCGACATCTATTTGTTGCTTGTAATATAACATAAGATTACGATTAAAATTTTTAAAATAGTAAATCCATTGCAAATTTGGTAGATTCCGTCAACAGTTTACTTGTAGTTCTATACTTTACTTATTAAATCAAACTAAATTAAGAATAACTTAAACACAATTCTGGTTTAAAATACGGACAAGTGAAAAAATACACCTTACGCAGCTTGGTATGTAATGCATTAGTATGTTTTCACACCGCGACGTCATACTGTACGCATACGCAATACGACTCGATTCGTTTCTCTAACACAACATAGCATGTTATGAGGTATCAGAAGTAACGAGTAACGTAACGATACGATAGTAACGAGTACTAATTGATATAGTAACGAATACATACGGGTACGCTCTTTTTCGTTACTTTTACACCTCTAGAGTTTATACTGCATGACACAAAGAATACAAGGTAGGATCCTGCGCATGACGTTTGTCACGTGATAGCCGGGTTATTACGTTAATGTGACTAAAAGGATTTTTTCGCGACATACCGGTTTTAACTACTGGTTGATGAGTTCTTTCCCCCATTATTCTAACAGTGCTTAATCCGCATATCCTCGCAAAAACGAAACGGTATGCCACGCGTGTGTCAATTTACCTATTAATCGTTTAATACGCATTTAAGTTTAAATCCAAATATAAAGTCTTTAGAAAGTCGTGTAATAAGTCATAAAGATAAGATAAAAACCAAACTTTCCATTCAATAAGATATTAGCTGTTTCCAAGTCAACAAGTAAATCTTTGCCTCTATGATTTAAATATAATTGTACCTATAAATTCATTAGGGAATTAACTGATTAAATCTAATATTTTGCAATCCAAATAGTCGTTAAACCATAAAAAACAGACATCACAAGCACCAAAACAATGGAAAAGCCGCGAATCCTCCAATATTTTAATTTGACACTTGAAACACGTATTACTGACGTCATAAGACCTTCTACTAGGTTATCGCTTCTCGCCAACATTTGTTTTAAATTAAGTTGAATCCGTATGTTTATAGTGGTATTTTTATCAATTTGTTTAGCGTTTTACTTTGCTTTTCGGCAGTTTTGTGACTCTAAAACTAGTTGAAGTTTAAAATAATTTATTATACTAAAGACCCATATCTTTAATATAGGCCTAATATTTAAAAATGCAAAAAAATCACGATTGCAGGCTTTCTATTTAAATTTTGGCACAAAGCCACATTGCTACGTCATTGCGCAAAGCGAACCGATTTTGGATCGCTGGTGATCCTACCTTGTATTCATTGTGCCATGTTTATGTCGCAGCCAACTTGCTTAATAAGCCGTTTAATTAACAGCCCAGCCTTTTTACTAAACAGCGCCGTTCAACTAACGTCCTGAATGATATTCAGCCAATTGATCAAACCGCTAGGCGAATGACTTGGATCGATGACGTTTCATCACTTGCCTAGCCTGTTCATTTCAATATAGTTCCACTTTCTGCCACCTAGCGCCTAAAATTTCCAAATCATCAATGAATATGGCGTCGACAAACAAATTTAATGGTGTTTTCCAAAGTTTAATGGCCAGTTTCTATTTGACCTCGATCAGTGAAGTGCTCGCGATAAAAACTACATAGTTTTTTCGGGAAGGGCGAGGAGCTGTATCAACGCTTTACCATCGGGGATCAAGAATAAATCAAGCCAAAATGGAGTCCTTTTCTGGAGCCAAGCGCTGTGAGCGATGATTCCTATATCTGTTTCTTACGGGGGCCCGCACGGGATTTTCCTAATGGCGGAAGATGGTTGCTCAGCGGAAGAGGCAGTACTACAGAAACGGTTATGCGCGTACCAGTAGCAGTCATCTGGTCGGATATCCATTTTTTTGTGCCTGCATCGATAAGAAAATATTTGAAAATTTTGAGAATTTAAGTTTTGAAAGTCGGAATTTTGAGTTACTACGACTATCCAAATTCCACATAAGCCTGGGAAAGCCAGTTGATAACAACGCTGTGTCTGAAAGAGAGCTGGTTGAACGTCCACCGACGGAGACCAAAAAAAGTGAAAGCAAAGCAAAGCAAAGCAAAGTTTAATGGAAAATAGTACAATGGAAGAGTGTAGTGAAAATAATATTGTGAATTTAGCTTGAGTGACTCAAACAATTTAATTTTTAAAGCGAATTTCTATCGAACACTTGTTGACCAGAACTAACCACAACTAACCACATCTGATCTCATGATTTTCAAAGAACAATAATATGTTACATTTTAAGTTTATTTAATAAAGAATTTGCTTTGCTTTGCTTTCACTTTTCTTGGCCTCCGTCGGTGAACGTTCAGCCAGGTCTCCCCTTTCCAGACACACATTGTTATCAACGTGAGCTTTCCCAGGCTTTGTAGATGGAACTTCTGGATAGTCGGGTTCTGTAACCCCCAGAAATTCCGAACTTTTCCAAAACATAAATTCTTGACAAAAAAAAAATTATCGATGCAGGGCACAAACAATGGCGGTCCAACCAGAGACTGCTTCTGTTATCACTCATAACCGTTTTCTGTCAGTACTGCCCCTCCCTGCTGAGCGCGCAACCATCTTCCGCCATTAGGAAAATCCCTCGTGCGTGGGGCCCTTAGAAAGGAACAGCTATAGCAATCTTCGTTCACAGCGCTTAGCCCCAGAAGAAGGACTCCATCGTTTGGCTTGAGTTTCTCCTTGATCCCCGATGCCAAAAGCTGTTGATACAGCGCCTTTAGCCGCCTTCCAGGAAAAAACTATGTAGTTTTTTTTATCGCGAGCACTTCACTGATCGGAGGTCAAAAAGGAAATGAAATAAAGAATTTCTTATGTCAGATGTTTTATCTTTTTTATTTCTGTCACATGGTCACTACATCGTACGATTAGCCTAAGAGCGCGTCCACACTACGATAGAAAAAGCGGATTGACGGATCGACGTAACGTCCCATGAAAATTTGTCTGTCCACACTATATACCAATTTAATTATCTGTCAAATTTGCCAAATATCCCAATTTATCCTTTTGTTTATTTATATTTTTATATAAAATTTAATTAAAAATATATATAAAATTTAATTAAATTGTGTGTTCTCTATGTTCTGCTTTGTTTTTTTCTTTGGTTGGGTATTATTTTTGTACTTTGTAAACAATGCATAAAACAACAGTTAATAAAACTTTGTTATTGGCTGCTGTTTGTAAAAAATACAAACAATTCCTGCTTGGTGGCTTGGTTGAATTTCAAAAACTATCCATTTTTATATAAATTCTAGCTCTAGCAGGTCCAATTTTTAAACTGCAATTATTATTGTTATTGTTGTTAGTTTAGTTTATGTCATTATTGTCATTCCGTCGATGCGCGTTTCCGCAAAAAGTTAAAGCTAAGTTAACTTTTTGCGTAATGACCTTGTGTCTGCTGAAACTTGACAGGCATAGAAACTGACCAATAGAAACGTTAGAATTCGATACGCGGATCCGCCGTTATGCGTTTTTCATCATAGTGTGGACGCGCTCTCAGCATTAGCCAGCCAGTTTATTAAATGCTGTAAGAAAGGTTACGGCTGAATATCATTTAGGCCGTTAGTTGAACGGCGCTGTTTAGTAAAGAGGCTAGGCTGTTGATTAAACGGCTAATAAAGCTAGTTGGCTGCGACATTTATACTGTGATTCTTCTTTCTCCTTCACACGTTTCTTCGCACTGACGAGCCGCAGAGCTGCCCATAGGCGTATGCTCGAACCACAACAAACCGAAAACGCCCAAAGCCCGAGACACAAATTAAATAATACCCCAGATCCAAGAGTGATAAACTTTTTACCACCCTTGGCCCGGATCTGAAAACATTAGATTTTTAACTTTCGTGTTTTGTGGTTTTTAATTGACTTCTGTCTTGTTCCGTGAATGACTAATTTTACGATTTCTTACGCGTATACACGCCTACATAATAAAAAGCACAAATCTGAAAATAGATCCTTTATTTTTAAAGAAGGTAGGGTAAAAGCTCTTTAAAATTAACAGATCATGATTTGCTAGTGGATATAAAATGTATATTTTTCATACATGGGATATTTTTTAGTTTCCTCTAATTCCTCTTCCAGTTTCCCTTTTTTCGAACCACTTTCGAACCTTGATTGTCAAGAGTTGTATCAACGTTGCCGTTTGTGCCAAATTTCCAATGTCTAAAATATAAAATAATTTTTTTTAGTAAAACCGGTAAAATCCTCAAACTGGGCCTCTTTCAGTTAAAACTTTATCCATTTTTTGACAGACTGATTTTCGTACTTTAGAATAGATTTGCAATAAAAATTATGTAGGTCTTGAAAACTGGCTACATAGATATTTTTGTTTGTAATTTAAATTTAATCATCACACGAAATTTATTTATACTAGACTTTTGAAAAATTTACAATTTTACCATGCCTTTTTATTATGGCTTTTTTCAGGTATTATTTAAAGTCAGGTTATTTAATTTTTAAGATCTAAGAATGTGTTAAAATGTCAATAAATTAGGGTCTATTCTATTTGGACGAAATTGCTTTTATACATTTTTAGGAGCTGTGAACAGTGAATTATAATTAATATACTTTAAATACAAAAGATGTAGTAGGTATTTCTTTAAGTTTTTATCGAGAAATCACACGTTTTAGCGAAACGACCATTTAACCATATAGGTAGCTAATACATTTTAATTGGTCTTTATTTTAATTATTTTTCCCCTAATAAAAGATAGGCAGATTTAGGCTAACCCTTTTTTATTATGTGTGATTTAGGTGCATATATGACCACATTGAAATAACGTGCTTACTTTTAAACAATGAACATTAAAACTGAGGTAATTATTATGGGTTTTTTGATATGAATAAATTCGTTTTGCGTAAGAATACAATAATTAATTTTTTAACCTTTTTCTACTGAAAAAGAAATAAAATACGTGGCAACACCGATCTACTCAAAAAAAGAACGCACAAGCTGCTTTGATTTTCGTCGTTCCCGTCGGTCGCCATGTTTGTTAAGGGCGATTCGTCCTTGTGAGTGCTAAAATGGTAGAAATATTGCGTATATTTAATAATTTCTTCATTACGTGAAGTATCCAATTGTTCCTTAGACTATAAGCTTTTCGTTAATAGTGTTTTTTTGAACGGATGACTACAATTGGATTAAATATTTGGTGATTACGTTATGGTAAGTTACATCAAATTTTATACGGGATCAATATGGCGTCGCCTTTGTCCGTTTCGGAGGCAGACACCGCAAAAATAAAAAATTATAGGTACATAGCAGCTATACAAAATTATTAGCTTATACTACAGAATTAGGATAGTTATAAACAATATATTAATACATTTTTTTTTAAGTATATTTTTTTAAATAGTAAATGTCACTTTAGATCAAACTTCCTGAAAAATAATTAAACAAAATTTATTTTTTTAGTACGTACCAATACATTTGGAGTTAAAAACTTGGTATTCTATTTTTGGATAAAAGTTTTAAACTTATTTACATACCTAACCATAAAAAAAACTAATAGTTCTTCTGAAACACGGAGTTTTAAAATTATGTCATAATATAGGTACATACATTAGTAAAACAATATACACATTATTTTTTATAAATCAAAACTAACAAATATCAAAAATTGTATTGGATTTGTATCTACAAATACAACTAGGTACATTGTTTACAAAAAAAAGATTTATTTTACAAAGCTTTCAGTATAACCTACAAGTGATACTAGGTATAACAAATTTAAATTTTAATAAACCTGATTAAATTATATAGTTGTTGTTTTATAAACAAGATGCATAAGCACTAAGCAAATTAAAGAATTAAACTAAATTAAATGTGTGTCCTAGAAGTAAAATATTGATAACTGTCAAAAACTTATGGCGAAAAGTATTACATATTATAAGCTTTTATTTTAGGGGTATGCTTGCATTAAAAAAAAAATCAAGAAGTCGATTAAATTGCTGCATTAAAAAAACATTTTTTTTTCTCCTTATTCTGTAGTGTAGACATATAAATTTTGGCAAAATTAACGTAATTTGCAACATTTTTTTCATTTGTTTCCCTTATGTAGTTCCTAAATCTTAAAAAAAAAGCATTTGAAAAACAATGTGATAGGTAATCTGCAAAAATTAGGAGGTTCAATTTTTGTAGTATTAGCATATAGTTAAAAATCTCAGTCATTGCAGGTCTTGATTCGGCAAGTAATTAAAATAAATATTTAATACAAAAAATTAATTTAAATTAAATATTTGATTAAAATTAAATATAGGTGATACATTACATATTACAAAGGGTATGGTGTTTAAAAATTCATATACAGAGTATTTAAACAAGAGTTTTATGTGTAAAATAAATTTAAAAAAATAATTATTAATTATAATTGTGTCAGAAACACACAACAAAACAGGGAAGCTTAGTTTTAAATAATTCGCTGGTATTTGTTATTCTGGCCGAAAATAGGGCACTAAGCACAAGTATTTAAGAAAAAAGGGGAGCTAAACTCTTGTACCAAGCCTTTGTTCTTTAAAAAGAAAAAAACATAAAAGGTCTGTTTGTTATCAAGTACAGTGTAGGACAGGGTAGGAAAGTGTAGGACTAAAAAGTGGAACTAAGTGTAAATAAGTTTCATATTTGATTTATATACCAAACGTGTTTAAAGCTTATTTCAGAAATTAAAAAATAACCTTATGGTTATGTTTATAAACAAACAAATTGTCTTGTCTCTACTTCCAGAGATGTCTCCATACTTAGCAATGCCTTTTTGAAAAAATGAAAAAAACCTTTTTTCCTGAGATATAAAATAAACAAAGTAGGGGTAGATTTTTGTACAACTGCCATTTTGCACCACAAATAAAAAAGTACCGTGTTGTGTTGTGCTCAACTTGTTCTATCATGTGCTATTAATTAATCTTTCAAAATGAGAACAATTTTTTTTTACTAAAGAAACCATTTTTTCAACTGAGTTAGCACTGCCATTTTGCATAGTAGCGAATTAAACTGTTGTGCTGTGTTGTGCTCAACTTTTTCCATCATGTGTCTTTAATAAAAATTAAAAAAAAAAAATTGTGCTGTTTTGTGCTATTCTGTGCTGCTAAGAAAAACTTTTTTTATGCATTTTTCCCTGAGATATAAAATGAACAAAATAGGGGTAGTTTGTCGTACCTACTCAGCACTGCCATTTTGTCCCACAAATAAAAAAAATATGGTACTGTGTTGTGCTGAACTTGTTCTATCATATGCCTTTAATAAAAAAATAATAAGAAAGGAACCATTTTTTTTAATAAGAAATCCATTTTTTCAACTGAGTTAGCACTTCCATTTTTCATAGGAGCGGATTAATCTGTTGTGTTGTGCTGTGCTCAACTTGTTCCATCATGTGCCGTTAATAAAAATTCTGAAAAATTATTACAAACCTTTTTTTAGAAAAAAAAAAACAGATTTTCATTTGATGTTACATATCCGTAGATTACAAAAAAAATTGTTTTTTTTTAATCTCTATTTTTTAACCCTGATCAAGAAAGCAGCAAAGTCGAGCCTCGAAAAAAACGTCGATCTACTGTAGACAGTTAATCGCTGGATTGGCAGGCGACATTCCGCGTTGAAAATTGTTAGGACAGTTAACATACCGGTTTACTTTGGCGAGAAGCGGTAACGTAGGGGAAGGTGTTATGACGTCAGTGTCTACGTCATTACTTTGTACCCAATATCCACCGCTATCGCCACTAGTCGAGAGGAGCGTTAATAATGGTTATGTCAAGTGTCAAATTAAAATAATGGAGGATTCGCGGCTTTTTTATTGTTTTGGTTCTTGTGATGTTTTTTTTTGCTATGGTTTAACAACTATTTGGATTGCAGATTTTCCGATTTATTACTTAATTCCCAAATGGATGAATTAGCGCAATTATATTCAAATCATAGAGAAAAAGATTTACTTGTTACAGTTGCCTTGGAAAGAGCTAATATCTTATTGAATGAAAAATTTGATTTATATCTTATCTTTTCGACTTATTTCTTAAGCCTTCAAAGACCTTACATTAAGATTTAAACTTAAAAGTGTATTAAACGATTAGTATGTAAGTTGACACACGCGTAAAATATGTAAACCCTTTCATTTTTGCGAGGATAGGTGGGTTAAGCACGGTTAGAATGGTGGAGGAAAGAACTGCTATCAACCAGTAGTTAAAAACGGTATATCGCGAAAAAATGCTTTGGGTTTTAAAAAATTGGTCCAGTAGTTCCAAAAATTAACTGTCCGCAATGTAAAAAAGTTATTTTATGGACAACACGTTTAAAGTAAGCACAAGCTACTGCGTGCTGCTGAGAACGCGCATACACCTCAACTCATTTCATGGTGTTTTAAAACAATAGTGAAATTTCCTTTTATAACCCCTTAACTACAAAACTGATTTTTCTTAACAAGAAAACATGACATAATTTTTTTTTTTCTAAAAAAAGTGTCTACTAATTTTTCAAAATTTTTATTAATGGCACAAGATGGAACAAGTTGAGCACAACACAGCACAAGAGTTTAATTCGCTACTATGCAAAATGGCAGTGCCCATTTGGAAATTTTTTTTTTAGTATAAAAATGGTTCTTCTCATTAAAAAAAAAAAATTAATAGCACATGATAGAATAAGTTGAGCACAACACAGCATCGTACTTTTTTTATTTGTGGTGCAAAATGGCAGTGCTAAG
This sequence comes from Listronotus oregonensis, assembly GCA_019359885.1. Taxonomy (NCBI): domain Eukaryota; kingdom Metazoa; phylum Arthropoda; class Insecta; order Coleoptera; family Curculionidae; genus Listronotus; species Listronotus oregonensis. The sequence goes on along the minus strand of JAHBCN010006092.1, from coordinate 30,070 downwards.
TGGGAAAACCTACTCCTATTTTATTTTATATGTCAGGAAAAAATGCATAAAACAAGTTTTTGTTAACTGCACAGAATAGCACAAAACAGCACAATTTTTTTTTCATTTTTCCAAAAAGGCAGTGCTTAGTATGTGGACATCTGTTTTTTTTTACAAAAAAAAGTTTCTAATAATTTTTTAAAATTTTTATTAACGGCACATGATGGAACAAGTTGAGCACAACAGTTTAATTCACTACTATGCAAAATGGAAGTGTCAACTCAGTTGAAAATATGTTTTTTTTAGTAAAAATAATAGTTCTTCTCTTTTAAATTTTTTTTATTAATAGAACATGATAGAACAAGTTGAGCAGAACACAGCAAGATATTTTTTTCATTTGTGGTGCAAAATGGCTGTGCTAAGTATGTATGAAAAACTAAGTACCCCTATTTTGTATAATTTATATCTCAGGAAAAATGCATAAAAAAGTTTTTGGTAATGGCACAGAATAGCACAAAACAGCACACTTTTTTTTCATTTTTCCAAAAAGCAGTGCTAAGTATGGGGACATCTCTTACAAACTGATTAAAAATTTTGATGTAAGACAGTGCCTATTTTATGATTTTTTTAATTTGAAATAGCACCGAATTTTCGTTCCTATACCGATACCTATACGATTGTTCAAGAATATACAGGGAGTCTCAAAAGTAATGGGACACAGGGCAGCAACAGATTCCTTAGGTCAAAATAATGCAATTTACGTAAACTTGCCTTATCCGAAAGTTAATAATAACAAAGATACAGGGTGTTAAACTTTTAATTTTGCTTTCGTTTTTTCTTAATAATTCTTTAACCAAATGACCTAGCGGTACAAAATTTGGGATCTGGGGGTTTTTTGAGGCGAGAAATTTAAATTCGTCCACGCTTTTGATTTTGCTACTAGAGGGCGCCAGCTACGGCCTACCTCACTTGTTTTAAATGTCGTAACTTTTTTAGGCTTAGAATATTGACCTGTTTATTAAAAATAAGTTACTATAAATCCATCTGCATCAAAAATGTATACTTTATTTAAGTCTCTAGGAGCAGCCGTTCTCGAGATAAACGCACTTTAAAGGATCTTGCAATTTTTTATGGAAAATAAATTTTATCCAATTGTTTTTAAACTTTGCATAGTGATAGTTCTAAACACGCTGATCAAAGGTCTTCAGGGCACAAAACCCGAAAACGCCTCCAACCCCTCCCAAAATCACCCTCAAAAGTCCCCAAATCCCCAGTGACCTTTGAGGGTGATTTTGGGGTTGGACGTTTTTTGCCCTGGATTGACAGCGTATTAAACTATCACTATGCAAAGTTTGAAACAATAAATGGATAAAATTTATTTTCCATAAAAATTTGAAGATCCATTAAATGCTTTATCGAAGTATCTAGAACTAAAGATACATTTTGATGCGATGATTTATAGTTACTTATTTTAATAAACAGGTCAATATTCTAAGCCTAAAAAGTTCGACATTTAAAACAAGTGAGTAGGCGTACTGGCCTATCAGCAACATTAAAAGCGTGAACAAATTAAATTTCTCGCCTCAAACCCAGATCCCATTTTGTACCGCTAGGTCATTTGGTTAAAGAATTATTAAGAAAAACGAAAGCAAAATTAAAAGTTTAACACCCTGTATCTTTGTTATTATTAACTTTCGGATAAGGCAAGTTTACGTAAATTGCATTATTTGGACCCAAGGAATCTGCTGTTGCTCTGTGTCCCGTTACTTTTGGGACACCCTGTATACCGGGTGACACAGTGGACATGTAACAGCCCATAACTTTTTTATTTATTAAAATTAATTTTTAAAATTTGGGTGATGTCCGGTTGTGTCACACTTGTCATTTCATTTAAAAATGGCTGCCAAAATTTTAGTAAGCCATGATGTGACAATTTCAAATTATCAGCATGTAAAAGGCGTTGAGATGTGAAGAATAGGGTGTAAAAATATTTGTGATTTTCTTAATTTTCCAAAATCCAAAATAGGAAACTACAATTTTTATTTATTGTAACTTTAGATCAAACATTTACTATTTTACATAGTTTATCAAAACTGGTATAAAAAACTGACTTTTTTATTAAAAACGCGAAATCATACATAGGTATCTACATTTTTTCGCAAATACGTAGATTATATTAATTTAAATAACACGCCAAGTAGGCTTTGCAACATCAAGCAAATGATTGGCATATAGGTTTTAAAAACGTTAAACAATTCTAGGAAGCGATGAATACAAAATGGCTACAAACATTTTTTTGTAGCCATTATTTGACTGGTGTATGTATAGTATTTAAAAAGACCAGGAAGGTGGATGGTATGGTGTGTTAATTAATTTTAAGTTTACCTGAATCAGAGCTGTCAAAGTACTCTTAAATAGTACTTCAAGTACAAGTACCAAGTTTTTGATTTTTTAAAAATTACTTCAAGTACAAGTACCAAGTATTCATTAAAATGTACTTGCATTTTCAAGTAAATTGAAAAAGTACTTGAAATACCACCCAAGTATTTTACTTGAAATAAATCCAAGTACTTGAAGTAAACCAAAGTACTTGAAGTAAAACAAAGTACTTAAAGTAAAACAAAGTACTTGAAGTAAAACAAAGTACTTGAAGTACACCAAAGTACTTGAAGTAAACCAAAGTACTTGAAGTACATAAAAGTACTTGACAAGTACTTTTTATTTACTTGAAGTATTGTTTTTACTTCAAGTACTTTTTTTTACTTGAAGTACTTTTTTACTTAAATTTTTTTACTTGAAGTACTTTTTTTACTTCAAGTACATCGTAATACTTCAAGTACTTAAATAAATACTTCAAGTAATTTACTTGGTCAAATCAAGTAAAAATCCAAGTATCTTCATAAAAACTAATCAAGTACAAGTACAAGTACCTCCTAATAAAAAGTACTTGAAGTAAAATACTTGAAGTACAAAAAAGTACTTCAAGTAAAATTTTACTTGAAGTACTTCAAGTTTTGACAGCTCTGACCTGAATTTACTTCAGCATCAAGCATAAGTAATCATGTATTATTTCAATTAACAGATATTGATGCTACACATCTGTCTTTATTTAATAAAATAAATGCACTTTCCTTTATTTTACGTTTTTTTTTAATAAAAATCTTTGCACTCGGGGGGGGGGGACAACGAGGAGGTATAACCAGTTTCTGTCAGAGCCCCTTTTTTGTCGTTACTGAGTATATGTACCTTATTTGCCGTAGGCCGCAAATGTTTTAATTTTGTAAATAACAAAGATGTTAATATCGATACGAAGTTCAATAAGTTTATTGAAATTTTACAAGATGCAGCAAACGTTGCTTTTCCTCAGAAAACTTACACAGTTCGATCAGATTCGATAAGAACTGGAAAGATTCCCAGTCAGCTAAAAACAAGTGTAATAGTTCCTATTTCAAAGGTGTCTAAACCACAGAAAATGTGCGATTTTCGTCCAATAAATTTGCTGTCAGTGATTGATAAGATCCTTGAGATAATAGTGTGTGAACAGTTACGAGAATACTTTGAAAGCAATGGATTGTTATACAGTGGTCAGTCAGGATTTAGAGATGGGCACTCGTGTGAGTCTGCTCTGCAATATGTTTGTGCTGTCTGGAGAAAAAACATGAGTGAGTCAAATATAACTTTAAGTGTTTTTGTCGATCTAAAACGTGCCTTTGAAACTATTGATAGGGACATTCTTATAAACAAATTAATTCTATATGGCTTAAAAGATTATGCTCTTGAATGGATAAAAGACTTTCTGACAGATAGGTATCACCAAACTAAAGTAAATAAAGTATTTTCTGACAAAAGAGATAGTAAATGGGGTGTACCACAAGGGAGTGTATTAGGACCGCTTTTATTTATTATTTATGTAAACGATATACACAATGTCCTAAAAACGCATTTGTTAACCTGTTTGCTGATGACACCCTTATCTGTGTTTCTGGCAGGGACTTTGAACAAGTAACTATGATAATGAACAATGAACTAAAAATGTTGTATGACTGGCTTTGTCAAAATAAATTAAAGTTAAATAATTCAAAAACAAAATGCATGGTTATTGGTTCTAAGGTAAATTGTCGTAAATTTAATAACTTGGGACTTTCTCTAAATATAAATGGTGATATTATTGACTTTGTTACAGAGATTAAATACTTAGGAATAATTTTAGATCCACAATTAAATTTCAGTAATCATGTCAATTATATGTGTAAAAAAATTGCTAAAAAAGTAGGTTTTTTTAGTCGTATATCGGGCAGTTTATCTCAGTGGACAAAGATGTTGGTTTATAATACTATTATTCTGCCTCATTTTTTATATGGCTGTTCGTTATTGATTTCTTGTACCAAAGAAGAAGTGCAAAGGTTACAAATACAACAAAATAAGGCTATGAGAATTTTATTGAACTGTGATAAATATACTCCGATTAGTGTTATGTTACAGTCACTAAGATGGCTGAATGTTGAGCAGTCTATTAAAAAGGCGAACCTCGTTTTAATATATAAAATTGAACACAACTTACAGCCTAGTTATTTAAAGTTTTATCTTGAAAAGCGTTCAAATTTTTATAAATATGATTTAAGAACTAAACAACATTTCAATATCCCCATGGTAAATTCAGTATCTTTACAGAAAACTCTTTTTTATGATGGTGTTCGCATTTTTAATGAACTGCCTGACAGCATTAAGGACTCACCTAATCTTAAAATGTTTACTCGAAGACTTTTGAAGTATTTACGGAATTGATTTATTGTATTTTTTATTGGTTAAAATTTCTTTAATTGTTATTTTTTGTGTAAAATTTTGTTATTACTAGCCAAGTGCTAAATAAACGTATATTTATTATTATTATTATTAGATCAAGCAAATAATATTTCATGGTTTAATAATAATTTAAAAGAAATGCGTTCACATCTAAACTTTTTGTGTGAAGTAAGTCGCCAATATCCGACACCCTCAAATGTTTTTGAATTTAAAAAACACAAGAACCTATATAAAATGGCCATCAGACGATCAAAAACTATGGCCAATGAAAAAATTATTAGGGAATCGCGTAATCAAAGTAAAGCTATTTGGAACATCATAAATAAAAAATGTCAGAGAAAAAGACATGATACAAATACAGACGATATCACCCCGGATAAGTTTAATAATTATTTTTGTAGTATTGCGCAAAATATTATCAGTCAAATAAAAGATAAAAAAATTGATCCCCTAGAAAATTGTCAAAACATTCCATCTCCTCAAAATACATTTACTTTTGGGACAGTTACCTATATTGAGCTACGGGCATCCTCAATAGCATAAAAACAAAAGTGGTTGTGATGTGTATGGGCTTAATGCAGCAATGATTAAAAAATAAAAAATATTATCATCATTCCTCTTACCAAACTTATAAATGAAATGATTACAGCAAATATTTTTCCGAACATTTTAAAAGAAGCAATTGTACTACCAATCTTTAAACAGGGTGACAAAAATGAATGTAGTAATTATAGACCCATTTCAATATTACCTATAATATCTAAAATTATTGAAAAAGCTATGGCTGTTAAGATGGTGAGTTTTCTTGAGGAGAATAAATGTTTTAGTCTCTGCCAATTTGGCTTTAGAAAAAATCAAAACACTGTCAAGGCAATTTTAAATCTAGTATCAAAAATACTACAGGCCTTCGAGGATTTTAGGTATGACGCAGTACTGTTCTGTGACCTCAGTAAAGCTTTTGACTGTGTGTCGCACAGCATTCTGCTTCAAAAACTTAAATATTATAATTTTCAGGACGACTCTATTGAGTTAATCAGATCATATCTGGAGAATAGAGTGCAAAGGGTGAGGGTGTGGTAGGTTTATCAGCGAGGAGGGCTGTCACCATAGGTGTCCCTCAGGGCTCAGTTCTAGGACCCATCTTATTTTTGTTATATATTAATGACCTTCCTTATCAACAACGGGCAAGGTGTGACTATACACTCTTCGCTGATGATACTGCTATTTCTCTTACTTCAGAAACTCTAGACGAAGCGAGGCAGGAGCTGTGTGACGCGCAGTCGGGTGCTGAGGACTGGTTCAGTGCCAATAGGCTGCTTTTGAACCACTCAAAACAAAAAAATATTTTTGCTTTGAGGGAGGTTGGAAATGAAAATGACAGCTGTCCCCGGATTAAATTTTTAGGAGTCATACTGGATCCCAAGCTAAAATGGGATGCCCACATAGATTATGTGTCAAGTCGGCTCAGGAGTGGCTTGTTTGCGCTGCGAAATTTGTCCCGGTGTATTGGAACAACTACCTTGAAAATAGCATACTTTGCTCTGTTCCACTCTGTTATGACATATGCATTGTTGGCATGGGGACATTCCCCACAAGCTGCCAGAGTGTTCGGATTACAGAGAAAGGCTATAAGAGTCATATGTGGCTTAGGATTTAGAGAGGATTGTCGAGACGCTTTCTTGCGCCTGGGTATACTAACATTACCATCAGTGTACATATTCGAAAATCTTGTCCACATAAAGTGCAATGAGGGTACATACAGAGTGCACAGTGGAGTCCACGAGCATGATACTCGAAACAGAAAAGATCTTGTCCCTGCATACCATCGTTTAACGAGGTGTCAGGATGGTCCTGGCTACTTGGCTATAAAATTCTTTAATAAATTGCCCAGCAATATAAGAACATTGGATTTACCAAGATTTAGAGCTACAGTAAGAAGTATTTTGTTAAGAAGGGCTTTTTATAGTCATAATGAGTTCTTAACTGCAAACTTTACCACGGAAGAGTAGGGTAATATTTTTCAAATTTAGTTTGTTAAATATGTATTCTATTTTATTTTATTTTAATTTACATAAATTGACCCTTTGTTATATCTGTGATTTTACTGGATTTGTGAGATAGACATTTTATTTTGATTTTAAACTACATAAAATTGTACCTCTCCTATGACTGTGATAATAATTGTTCTAATTGTTTAAGATTTACTGTGATATGATGTTTTATACAACATTTATGTACTTTGTTTGTTGACGAATGTGAATACTGTAATTGTATATTTGACATGAATAAAATTATCTTTATCTTTATCACGCGTCAATCCTCCGACGTCGAAAACAACTGCAGCACTTTTAGATAACAGATGAAATTCACTTTTTTTTTCGGGAGCAGTAAAACTGCTTTCTGATCCACACGTGGTCGTTTCCCGAGAAAACTATGATGTAGTTCACGATGTTCACTGAATGAAGGTCAAAACGGAACTGTCATCTAATCATTTTTATGACTTTTTATTTTAATGCCGCTTTTAAACATATAAAAACATATTAAAAAAATATATTAAAAATATAAATTTTATAAATTTTGGAATTAAAAATGTAGATTTGTTGTATTGTTTTTATACATTATTATTAGTTTATTAGATGAGCTGTTATAATTTCAGTTGAATAATAAAAAAATGATTAAAGAAAGTCGATTGTTGTTTGACTAAAAATAATTTTAGTTTTACCTTAAAATTATTTTTAATTAAAAATGATAACAACCCATTCAGCTTTTATGTTATGTCGAAAAAATTACATAATATAGCTCCTACTTGATAACTACAAATTTGTGATTAACTATGTATTTTTTTTTCAGATTCGTCAGTGATGAGTGATGACACTCGGGCAGAGCAGGGTGCTCTGCCCCGCGAAGCCAAGGTCTTCGACCTACGGTAGAGCGCCCTACTACTATGAGATTAACACAAGTTGCAGGTGGACAATATGTCTTGACTTCCCAACCTCATGGATTACCTGCTTTGACACAGGTAAAAATGTCTTTAAAAATAAGTCATATCTTTTAAACCAACTTATATTTTTAGATAACTCCAGCAAATGTTCAAGGAGGAGTAACTCGATTATAAGCATAAGTCCCTCTAGGGGACAAAGTACACCTTTAAGACCTAGTTTAACAAACCAGTCCATTGTTAATGTTTTAAAATCACGAGGAACTTCTAATATTCGGGTGGAGTTATTTCGACCTAACGATGGCACATTAAATGTCTCTCATTCCACTCCAACCCATTCTCGACCACTTAGCGGCCATCTTCATCCACACCAGAAAAAAAGATCCTTATTCCAGCTAAGTTGCAACGTGTCATGAATCATAGAATAGTAAGATCCAAGCTTTTAAAAGAGAAGTATGCTGAACATTTATTAGAGGCGTTTTACCTAGAAGCAGGAGGTAACATACTAGACTTATACCAGTATGCAAAAAGACCCAAAAGTCAAACTTACTTAACTTATATAAAAGAACATGCCATTGATTCAAAGGAAAATGCTGAAGAACCTCAAATATCAATTCCACATACTACTCCTAGTACACCTTCAGCTACTTCTGTGAACTCATTACCTGGTATTTCACTTAATACCAGTCAGCAGCCTGTAGTAAGCAATTCTTCTATCCCAACCTCTGAAACACTGGAAGTATTTACACGAAATTCTGTTAAAACTACATCTCAAGGAAACAACCAAGAGCAGATTGTTGAAAAGGCTAAACAAGAAGCTTATGTAGTTCAGAGAATAAGTGATCTTCAGAAAGAGGGTCTTTGGTCTGAAAAACGACTTCCAAAAGTTCAAGAAATGCCTAGGGGGAAGGCTCATTGGGATTTTTTATTGGAAGAAATGGTGTGGCTTGCGGCTGACTTTGCACAAGAGAGAAAATGGAAAAAAGCAGCAGCAAAAAAATGTGCTCGAATGGTTCAAAAATATTTTCAAGATAAAGCTCTTGCTGTTCAGAGGGCCGAAAAAGCTCATGAACAACATCTTAAACGAATAGCAGGATATTGTGCAAAGGAGATTAAAACATTCTGGAGTAATGTGGAAAAGCTTGTAGAGTATAAACAAAACACTATTTTGGAAGAAAAGCGAAAAAAGGCATTAGATCAACAACTTAGCTTCATTGTTGATCAAACAGAAAAATATTCTCAACTGTTAGCAGAAGGAATGAATAAGTCAGCTGGAGAGGTGACATCTAGCAATATCTCACCTCGATCCATTTCTAGACCACCTTCAGATGATGAGTTTAATCCACATATGCAGAGTGATGAGGATGATGAAGAAACTATTGAGCAAGAAGAGGCAGCAGTTGAAGTCGCTGATCAAACTGCCGAAGTTGAAGCGTTACAAAGGGAATCTCAATTAGAACTTGATGACCTATTGGAGGATGATTTTCTAAGAAATTATCTTCTTAATAGAGATAACATTCGACTTAGTGATTCCGATGATTCTGATAATGAGAGTGAAAGTAAGAAGAGTAAAAAATCCGAGCCTGAAAACATCACTAAAAGCACTAAGGAAAAAGATATTGAAAAAGAATCTAAATCGGAATCAAATGATTCGGAAGAAGATTCTGTTTCTGAAGACGAAACTACAGAAGTAGCGGATGATTTTCAGACAGAAAATCAAAGTTTGAAGCTACTCGTAGACGATTCTCAAAAAGAAGAGGGAGAAAAAACAAAGACTGACGAAAAAGATGACCTTATTAATGATGCTGCCGCTATCGCAGAAAGTATTCAACCCAAAGGTAATACACTGTCTTCCACTACGGTTTCAACAAAAGTACCTTTTTTGCTTAAATTACCTTTAAGAGAATATCAGCATATTGGTTTAGATTGGCTAGTAACTATGTACGAAAGAAAGTTAAATGGTATTCTTGCAGACGAAATGGGTTTAGGAAAGACAATCCAAACAATAGCTCTTTTAGCTCATTTAGCTTGTGAAAAAGAAAATTGGGGTCCTCATCTTATTGTAGTACCAACTTCTGTTATGTTAAATTGGGAAATGGAATGTAAGAAATGGTGTCCCGCTTTTAAAATTTTAACTTACTATGGGTCTCAGAAAGAAAGAAAACTTAAGAGAACTGGTTGGACAAAGCCTAATACCTTTCATATTTGTATAACATCATATAAACTAGTTATTCAGGATCATCAGAGTTTTGTAGAAAAAATGGAAATACTTAATTTTGGATGAAGCTCAAAATATCAAAAATTTAAATCCCAAAGGTGGCAGCTGTTATTAAATTTTCAAACGGAAAGACGATTATTACTAACAGGGACACCTTTACAGAATAACCTAATGGAATTATGGTCCCTTATGCATTTCTTAATGCCTAATGTATTTCAGTCCCACAGAGAGTTCAAAGAATGGTTTTCAAATCCAGTTACTGGAATGATTGAAGGAAACTCTGAGTATAATGATAGTATTATTAAAAGACTGCATAAGGTAAATACATATATGTTTAATTACTAATAGTTAAACACCAAACTAAAAGAACTTTCATCTTGATTATATCAAAAAAAAATAATAGATTTTAAAAAATAGGAATTTCTAAAAGTAAATACACTGTATTTGTAATAATCCCTCAATTTTAATTGTTTAATTTTAATAACCGCCTTTAGATTTTTAAGGATCAATACAAATAAACATAATATGGACAGTACAAATCCCAAAATTTAAATATTATATACAGTTTTTTAAAAAACATCGTCCTAAAGCCTAGGCGTTAATGTAAAAAGGTTAGTATCCCCATAATAATAGAGCTTATAAGAGTTTATTTTACAGAACTTTTAAGGATGTTGTTGCTTTAGCATTAATTACAGTATCAAAGCAACACATACCAGTTTCTGATAACTTTAAGAAGAAATACTGTATTTAGCTATTTAAAGTTGCAGCTCTTTAACTTTTTAATGTTATGAACTCTTGACTTATTAGGTTTTTTGCATTTAAGCTGCCTCAGTTTTGGCGTTTTAATATGATGTGGTATAAAAGAATATAAAATATATGATTTGTAGTACTGCTTCATTAAATGTATGGGGTTTAGTTTCCTAGGTGCAAATGATTATTTAGATTAAACACAAGGACTATTTAATATTATCTATTATTTTTATCATAAAAAACACATTGTAATAGTATTATAATAATTGTAGATATGTTCTGTATTGTTGTGGCGGTTTCATTTATTAAAAGTCCCTCCCGGAGTATAGACTGAGCCTGATCAGTCCTATTGATCCCTCTGAACTAGCAGATCGCCTAAAACGAAACAAAAAAAAACCCAAAAAAATTAATTGTCTTACCATCATATATGATAGTACGTCAAAAATTTTGAAAATGGTCTAAGAATATCTATAATTTTTACCAAAATTTTAATTAAATTATTTAATTTTCGGTTAAGTTTCCACACTTTATTTTTAGCTTGAAAAAGGTGGCAGACCTGCCACAGAAACATAGATAATTTTTTAGATTTTTTGGGAATTTTTTGTTTTTCTGTTTCAGGCGATCTGCTAGTTCAGAGGGGTCAATAGGACTAAACAGGCTCAGTCTCTATGCCTCGAGACCAGAAGCGAAGTGGTCCCATTGTTTCTTTTGGTGTGTACCCAACGAGGACTTTTCCATTATATAATTATTATTGTTTTTTTAGGTTCTAAGGCCATTTTTGTTGAGAAGGCTAAAATCTGAGGTTGAAAAGCAAATGCCAAAAAAATACGAGCATGTGGTAATGTGTCGATTATCAAAGAGGCAAAGATTTCTTTATGATGATTACATGTCGAGAGCAAAGTAAGTAAAAATAACCAAATATTAACAACTGTTTAAAATCTTGATTAATGATGTCTTATTGACAACAAAAACTCAGGGTGTTTAAAAAATATTTTTGACAGTGTGTTGTTTTCTACTCAAAGTAAGCAAAAACAAGACTTATATTAAATCTGGTGTTGAAGAGATCATAATTGTTTTAAAAATATTTGTCTTTGTTTGTTGTACACTTAAAACTAAACAGTTATACTTAAACAATGGCTGTTATTTTAAATAATTATTCTAGCCCACTCTAGAATATATGCCACAAGTATTTTAATTAGTAAAGCTTTTATATTTCATTTAAAACTGAAAATATTAGCAACATATTCAAATTACACCATGATTTTATTTTTTATTAAGTCTCAATTTAATTACTTAACTAAAAGGACCCCCACTAAGCCACATAATTGTTATCTTCTCAGCATCAGTAGAAATTTACCCTTGATCTCAGTCACCAACAAATCATGTACAGGAGATTTGTATCTAATAGAGAAACCTGTGGCACAATCAAGTTTTTTTTTAACTTAGAATCCACATCATATTTTGCTTTCCGGTCTTTTAAATGTAACCAAATTCACTAAACGCCTAAAGCCATTGTGTTTTTCTGCAAGAGTATTTTGTTACCTAAAGGCAAATACTTAAGTTACCAAACGTTGCTGCAGCAACTCTATACATTTTTAGTGTAAATCTTTATTCATTAAACAGCTTTGTTATTATTCTATAAAGAAATATATGAAATCAGAAAAATTATTGAATACAGTGTTGCAATACAGATTTGTTCACATTTCGTAAAAGTGTACTAAATAATTTACTATATTTATTCCTGGAAGTCCCCTCTCTCCACACAACCAGCCACAGCTTCAATCCGCACCACCAGTGTGATACAAAATTGGTACCATATCATGTCAACTATAATTATTGAACCTTGTTAATCCATCTTGTGATAAAGCTACCTATTCGGTTAGCCATTGTTTAAAGCTTAGACAAACTAGTTAATTTCGTTTTTTAGAAATGTTTCAAAAAGTTATCAATTTTATGGTTTTAGTGTGCTTTTAGGAATATCTTTTTTTATATTACACTCTTTAAAAGAAAACGATATTTAAAGATTATTGGACTAAAATATATAAATTTCTATATGGAATATAGATATTTAACTGAAAACCATTCAGTTTTTTAAAAACATACATTATAAACTATGTATTTTTCAATAGTGTGTTTTTAAAAATTTAGAATTAATGTGACCTTTGATATAATTATTAGTAATTTTTAATATAGATTTCTAGTACGATTAATACAGCCTTTTTAAGACACATTCTTCTTGTTCTGAGGGTCTATTGACAATGTCTTGATAAATGAATTATTTTTTCATTGTGTAAGTCTTGATTACGAGGTAGGTTTGAAAAGTCCGTGCAAAAATAAAAACTACTTACTTGTTTGGAGTAAACCTTTTTTATTTTTCTACATAGTCTCTTTTTAGGCTTATACACTTCGTCCAACGATGTACCAGTTTGTTGATCCCTTCCAAATATTAGAATTTGTCCAAGTCTGCAAAATATCGATCAGTGACTGCAATCACTTCCTCGTTTGAATAGAATCTTTGTCCCGCCAGCCATTTCTTCAAATTGGGGAACAAATAGTAGTCTGAAGAATAGGGGGGGATGTGAAACGAGTTGGAATCCTATTTCCATTAATTTTGCGACCACAACTGCTGAGGTGTGTGCTGGTGCGTTGTCGTAATGGAAAAGGACTTTCTTGTGGGCCAATCGTGGGCGTTTTTCTTGCAGCTCGGTTTTCAAACGGTCCAATAATGATAAATAATATGCACCTGTAATAGTTTTACCCTTTTCGCCTTTTTTGGTGCAGATTCCCCCTTGGTAACCCATTGCTTAGATTGTTTTTTGGTCTCAGGAGTATAGTAATGAATCCATGTTTCATCCACAGTGACGAAACGACGCATAAAGTCCTTCGGATTCTTCTGGAACAGCTGCAAACCATCCTTGCAACACTTCACACGATTCCGTTTTTGGTCAAGCGTGAGCAATCGTGGCACCCATCTTGCGGATAGCTTTCTCATGTCCAAATGTTCATGTAAAATATTATGTACCTGTTCAGTCGAGATGCCCACAGCACTAGCAATGTCACGTACCTTAACTCTTCTGTCATCCATCACCATATCATGGGTTTGATCAATCATTTCTGGAGTCGTGACCTCCACAGGCCGTCCAGAACGTTCAGCGTCGCTTGTGCTCATATGGCCAGTCCGAAAATTTTGAAACCACTTGTAAACTGTTCTAATCAAAGGTGCAGAGTCACCATAATGTTTATCAATCTTCTCTTTAAGCTCCTGAGGCGTTTTACCTTTCATAAAGTAATGTTTAATCACCACACGAAGTTCTTTTTCGTCCATTTCTTGAAAATCACTCGACTTCCTTAATTCACACGAATGCCAAACACAAAGAAATAGACCAATATGGCTGACACTCGGTGTGCGTTCATTCAACAGATGCTACTAACTAAACATGACCTCGATACGCGCCGCTGGTGCCATCTCTCGGACTTTTCAAACCATCCTCGTACTCTTTAGGAGGTAGAAAGCAAATTTAATTTTAATCTTTTAACTGGCATAATTAAAAAAAAAAAAGAAGTTTAAGAACACCAATAAAGTTTATGACTTACTGTTTATTGTTCTTTTTTTGTAAATTTTAGGACGAGAGAAACATTATCCAGTGGTAATTTACTCAGCGTAATAAATGTGCTTATGCAGTTAAGAAAAGTATGCAATCACCCCAATCTGTTCGAAGTTAGGCCCACTATATCCCCATTTCAATGTGAAAATATCAAGCTACACATACCTTCTCTTGTGTATTCTGCCCTACATTATGATGTTTTCAAGGTTTGTAAAAAATACACAACATCATTTTTTAGTTTCTTTTATCTCTCTGATTTTAATTTAAAATTTCACGGCCTATAATGTGTTTTGCATGTATGCCTTAAAGTTTCTTAAATACTACATTTAAGTAAAGAGGATAAAACAATATAATTTTAGTTTTTTTTTGTTTATAAAAGTTTTTTTCTTAATCTTTAGGACAGCCTCTAAAGGTTTGTCAAAGCCTAAGTATTAGGTACCATGGTGGCCAGGTTTCTAGATGTTTAACCTATTTTGCCCTAGTCCATGTCCAAGTACGGAAACATGCGATTACCTGATTTCACGGCACAAAAATAATGGAAATTATTTGCCATTGATAAGCAAATATTTTAAAACACTTGATAACAGTCGCTTTAGTTCCCAAGAGCATAACTTTTGGCACACTGAAAGATAGGTATGAACCAATAAATCTTATAATTTGTGTGCCATTGAAATTATATATTGATGATTTCTGTTATAAAATAGCTTAACGATTCCAGCGATTTATGACGGGATATTTTCCCAAAACCATTAATTTCATAAATAAATTATGAATAAAAAGAAAAACCTTAATTTTTAATTATAAATAACACTGGGGTACATGCTCAAACATAATTTGGAGTTGCCAAGTTCGTCTGGAGAAATGACATTATTGTTAGGTTAAAAATATATTATACATTTTAGTAGTTTAACAAACTAAAGTTTTTATATGCATTTAAAGTCCTGTAGTAAGAATAAGAGTATAACTAGGTTTGTTAGCCTAAAACTTATAATTAATATGGTTTCTAGTTTGTTCCTAATCTCCTATATCTGTGTTCGTAAGTCTGATGGATAATAAAGTATAAAGAACGTTTCACGAGGGTTTGTACTTCGTCATCAATGACGTCATGACTTGGAAAAAAGGGTTGTCGTAGCTAATTCATATAAATTCAATGCTGTTCACATTTTTAATTAAAGTTAGGCAATGTTGATGCAAGTACGTTTTAAAGCGCTCTTTAGAGCACGTTCAGAATTGTTTTCTAATAAAATGTTTAATTCATCATGATCCGATTGCACCAATAAAATTTTTAATTTTCTTAAGGTAAAGCTAAGCTTAAATCAAAAATTCGATTGGACCACCGATATCGGCGGATTCAAGATTCGCTTTATCTCAGCCTAAAAATATCTAGACTTAACGTTATTCTTGTCGCAATTTTGTTGATTTTTTTGTGTTTCTCATAATGAAAGACCATCGAAATCCCCGATTTTTTAAAAAATGGGTGTTTTAGTCGGCATAATGGAACAAGTAATTATCAGAATACAACATTTTTAGAAAGAATTCATTTTTTAAAGCCAACAGTGTTAAACCTTATAGAAACCAGAAAGAAATACCTGGAATATAATACATATATAACAATTTGCAGTTAATACCTGGAATATAGTACGTATATAACTATTTGCAGTTATTTTAAACTCTTTCCGATTTTCGGGCTAAAAAAAAGACGGTCTATAAATTGGTTTATTTTTTATAATATTCTTGTACCGTGCTATTTTATACCTTGCTAGCAACAAACGTTTTCTTTTCGCATGTTCTCTCTTTTTTGGTAATTTTATTTGTTAGTTTATGTTCTTTTTTTTTAATTTCTTTAATCAAATTATTTATATGGATGTTATATAAGGTTTAACTGGATTTTTGAACACTAAAGAAGCAGAAAATACCATAGCCGTAACTTATAATATGCGGTGGTGCCAGCATTATCACTTACTAAGTTTAACTAAGTTGCAACTCGAACAAAAGTCAAGCTTGGCTTTACTTTTAAGTCGACTTAACAAAGTCAAGTTTATTCATAAAATGGTGCCCATGAAGTTCATTTAGGAGAGACCAAAAATATCCAAAATAATTAAACGCGTACAAAGTGGTGTTATACATCTTGTTTATACAAAAATGTATTTCTTTTTCTTAATTTTTCATTATTCCATGAAATATCGTATAATATTTTAATATGTGTTTGGTGTTTTTCATAAATACAGTAAGCAACTGCATAACCATACGTTTGGCTTATTTACAAAGCAATAAATAATACACATAATTATGGGAGAAAAAAGATAATAAACGAATTTATTACAAAAAAACTCCCAGCGAAACACAAATGAATTCGAAATACTTTCATCATCGCTACTAAATTCTGATGAATCTGAGTCGTTTACATTTATAATAACAGGAAGAATATCTGAAGAGTCCAAATAGCGATCTCTTTCCCAGGTTGCTTGAATAAGATTATTCGTATGTCGGCAGTAATGGGTCCATTTATCAGGGGTTACCTATAGGAAAATAAAACAACATTAAAGGAAAGGCAATATGGTTAATTTAAAAACATTACTTTTTCGAGTGCTTCATTCCATAAGCTTAAAACCGCATTGGCAGTAACTGGATTAACTGAACATATTCTTGAATCATAGTACCTCTTGCACTCCGACCATACAATTTCTATGGGATTAAACTGGCAAATGATAAGGTGGAAGCCTCAGTACTCGGTGACCATATTGTAATGCTAGTTCGTCAAGTTTAAAGAAGCAAAAAGCATAATTTTTTTAGTAATGTATTCTAATAAAAATATAAGTTACTGCCTACACATATTTTTTTTCTGGTAAAGACTTTTTAACTATATTCCATAAATCTACTTTCATGGCTGTATCAGGATACTCGATATTTCTATCTTGTAACCATCTTAGAAGTAGTTGCTTAGACCAACTTGAGTTTGGAATCTTCTCTAATAACCTGGAGTGGTAGGATGCGTTATCCATCACTATGAGGGATGGCTCTTCTAAATTTGGGAGCAATTGTTCTTGAAACCACTTTTCGAAATTTTTAGCGTTCATGGCGTCATGATAATCACTGGATTTGGAACCAGATTTAAAAATAAGGCTTGCATTAGAAACAAAACCCGTCTCTGATCCAGCATGCAGAATAATATATCTGACGCCTTCTGAACTTTTCTTCTTGACAGTTTTAATTGAGCCATCTTGCCAACTATTTCTAAAGGCCCCTTTGCTCTTATAACAAAAATATGTATATTTTACATTTTGTATAATTTTAATACAACTTTTCTACAAACCTGTATATCCACTTTTCATCCAAAAACACAGGTTTTAAAGCAATACTGGCGGTAAAATTATCCAGGTATGACCTTAAAAAACGAACTCTTTTTTCAATGACATATGGCTGTTCTATTAAATATGTTCTGTTGGATTTAGAATCTTTTCGCCATTTAAACTGCAGTGCTTTTAATCCTCTACATAGGGACGCTTTTGAAATTTCCACACCATCAAGATTCTGCAAATTTGTTTCGAGTGAAACTAATGTAACATGTTCCCCTGTAAAAAAAATATGTATACATTTTTTAAATTTATTTAATAAAATAAAATTTATTTTAAATACCTGCAGCAAACATTGCGTAAATTCTATTTCTAATGATGTGCTCATGAATCTTATAAAGAGGGCGTCCACGAGAGCATTGAATTGCAGTTGTTGTGGCTGCTTTATAATCCTCATTGTTTCTGATCCCATGCGGACTTATCTTTTAACGGTGGTAATTCCTACTCCCAGGGCATCAGCTACTCTACAGCATGCAAAGAAATATAGTAATAAATTACATTTTAATATGTATACCAATAACAAACCACAAGAATAAACAAATCTACTTACCTCTAAGACTGCAGTAAGTGGTAACAGGTTAATTCCTGCATCTCTCTCCTGTGTGAAATAGTCAATAAGGTTTAAAATCATATTTTGTTCACCTTCTGAAATACCGTCGAGGCATTTTACACAATAAAAATACAAAAATGAAAATAAAATCTGACGTTACTTTTGACAAAACAATTTTTTTGACAAGTTTGAAAAATGACATAATTTCATAACCCATATTTTAGGATATTATTATTGTAGCTTTAAAAAATCAGCTGCTGAACGGCAGCCATTTTGATTTTAAGAAACGACCAATCTTTTTGACGTCAATAATTTGTTTCAGTCTGTTTTTGACCTTTTTAATTTGTTAAAAAAGGTAAGGCAATTGATGACGAAAGTACAAACCCTCATGAAACGAAGTTTACCTTTACGCCCTTGTATAAACTGATAAAAAAATATCATCCAGATTTAATTTTAAAAGAAAAACTTTAACTCCAAATATAGCATCCGTAACACTATCATAGACTAATAAAAAAAAGCCTACATTCAGCTTTTAGTACAATATTTACCTAAATTTGGGATAAAAAAATTTCCACCGGTGTCTGTTGGTATTTTGTCATCATATTTCAATTATTTCTTAATTTGCCAGACAAGTTGGAGCTCTAGCTAAATGGTTTTGGTTGATTACGCCAGGGGTAGTTCATAAAATCTTACTTCTTAATAGCCTTCCATTCGAACCTTACCACACTTATGACAGCATCTCTAAGCATTGCAGTACTCGGGATCTTTTAAATAAACCCATCCTAAAGTCTGTAGATTTGAAAAGCTACCCACGATTAGTATCATATTAAATGACTAGAAAAACACTTTTATTTTAATAATATAGATGTAAGCGAAATTTTATTGAACAGTTTTTATGTATTACTTAATTTGTGTTATTTTTATTATTCTTTAGTAACTGCTTTTTAACTCTTTCGCTTTTTAGTTTTTTAACTGCATTTTTGTTATGATAAAATTACAGTAACATTTATATATAATAAAAATATACATTTATACTAAAGTTATAAATAATAAATAATTTTACATGCTAAGACGGGTCAGCGGTAAAACTGGAACCTCCGCATTATTCCCACTGACGCTCGGAACCTCATTGTTGCTTTCCCATAGCGGTTTTTGCGTCAGTGCATATATTGTGTAACTCTAACGGCCGAGTGATGATCGCGTTGTTAAATTTAGCAATGGACTTAGCAGTTTAGAATGTTTATCAAAACGTCATTTTCAGTGGTATTCAATGATTTTAGTAGGCAACCTGTCAAAATCTGACATTTTGTTAAACATTCTAAACCGTTGTCAACTTAGCAAATTGTTAAAAATTAACAACGGTTTAGAATGTTTAACAAAATATCAGATTTAAACAGGTTGCCTACTAAAATCATTGAATAACAATGACAATGACGTTTTGTTAAACATTCTAAACTGCTAAGTCCATTGCTAAATTTAACAACGCGATCATCACTCGGCCGTAAGTAAACCAAAGAAACCGGCTTACCGAAACCTACATTTTCTATTGATTAACTTAAGCCCAAAAATAAATGTTCATTGTTTTTGCAGCCGACTCTTTATCTATTTTTGTCAGAAAAGAAACTAGATCAACATTACAGTTTATTTGCTAAATCTAATGGCATAAATCAAGTCATAGCCTTCTTGTTTTAACTTATTATTTCTTTGGTTCTTTGGTATCTGCTTATCCTAAGAATTTTTGCACCTTAGAAATTTCGTTAATCAGTGGCAAAAACTTATTATTGCATTAAAGAAACAGTTTTTTTTATCTTTATAACTGCCCACGAAGGCTTGTTGAAGCCTTAGTAGTAGGTACCCTGGGTGCCGGGTTTTCAGATATTTAACCCATTTTCCCTCAGTTTCATCAACGTTGTCGAAATACCGAAACATGATTGTATTAATGTATATCACCCTATGGCCATAGTTACACCTTATGTCAACTTCTTTTTTTTACAAATAAAATTATGATTTTTAAGTAAATCTAATAATTCGGTGAATTTAGTAAATATTTAAAAATATATATAAAAAAAATCTTTACTACACAGTTTAAAGTGGCTCGTCTTAAAAGGGAAAACAAATCAGATTTTAATATTAATTCAAAAACGTGGTCCACAACATTAATTAATTATGGTTACATTTGAATTAAAAAAAGTGGAAGATCTTCCGATTTAACTGAAAGTATTGAAGTATTTCTTGGTGATTTAACAACAAAATTCAAAAGCTGCAGAACAAACAGTATTTAAGAATTTACATCATTTTTGATGATTTTAAATCTGATTCTATCGAGTAATATTGGTTTTGTAAAACTACTCGGGAAAAAATAAGTGCTAAAGTTGTGTAAAATGTATTTTTTATTTTATAGTTCCGAATTTAAAATTGATACCTCACATTATTTTAAAAATATTTATTATCTAGCTGGTTCGAAAATCACACATTGTAACTTTTCTTAATAATTCGTTTTCTTTTTAGCATATTAACCCTTACTCTATGAACTTGTTATTAATTATGTTAGAAATGCAATTAGGAGCATACCAGTGTTATCGAATGAGGCAATCTGCTAAGAAAGCTATAACTATAGATCAGCCTACTGATAATAAACCATCATGCCCCCCTTGTAAACTTAGTATGAAAGTAAAGTTAAGAGAAAATCCTGAAGTTAAACAAGAAGACAAAAAAGACCAACCTTTGCAGCAAGCTACCAGAAATACACTGCAATCCAATATGAAAGTTAAAGTGGCAGGAGTACAGTTAGTTACTCAGGGTTTAGTAAAAAGTAAGTGTAAAAGTTAGTATTTTTAACAGTTCCCTTTAGACACCTCCCATCGAAGAAGAATGTAATTTTTAATTTTGATTTTAAAAAAATAATTACATAGCCCATTTCTTGCATGTAAGAAGAGTTTCTATTTTCATTTAAAATCTTTCCAGTACTACCAAATGACGAGCAGGTGATCATTAAAATACGAAATTTCATGGGTTGGAAACAAAAACTACCCTTTATTAAGTAAAACCGTTCTATCCCAGAAGGTACATACATCATACATATCTGTGGTTCATGGAGGATATTTTTTTCTTAATTACGGCTGATTTTTATTGCTTTTATGGTCTTATTTTAAATTTCTCTTCATTTACGATTATTCATCAATAATAAAGTATTTACTTTATTCTCTAGCTAGTCAACAACTTTTGACTTCAGCAGGAAAAGTAAGTTAAGTTTCCAGTGTGTTGATTGGATCTGTGGATCTTTGTAACAATATTGTTATGGCAGAAATCCTACTTGAGGCAAAGCTTTTTTCAGCTTCAACAAAATTTATCTAGTATGTCGTTTACACTGTATTAATTAATTTACTGATATGAAAACATTTAAATTCAAAATTGTTTCTGCCTGATATTGGGGTTGGAGATCTACATTTAATTCTCTTTTAAGTCTTCTTTACAATTTGTCAATTCAAATGTTCTTTATTGACATAAGCAAAATCAATTACATATATCAAATGGCCATTGACCGAGGTCCTTCAGCCTAAGGTAATTAAAATTTTATTATTATTATATTCATGTTGGATACAAAAGGAAATTATACAATTTACAAAAAAAAAAAAAAAAAAAGTAATAATCATAAATAAGCAATTTCGGGGTTGTTGGTCTTCAAATTAGATATTCTAGTTCTTCATATATAGTAAGTAAAGGATGTTTGTATGTTTTTTGTCTTCTTTGTTCCTCTGTTCGTTTCAGGCAAAATTCTTGTATTATTTCCAAATTGTGTTGTTTTGTTATAAAGTTGGTAGAGAGGTGTTTTAAGCGCTGCAAAATTGGTTGTGTTTTCGTCATTTCATAAAGTAGTGTATTTGGAGGGTTATGTAGTATATTCCTGGGGTGTCTCATTTTTGTAATTGTTCGTAATGATGTTGTTTCTGCCACTTCTAGTGTTTTTTTAGCATTATTATGTAGGTTAAGCATTACTGGGTGTCCATATTCTAGAAGAGGCCTACAGATTGACTTGTATATAGTGGATGCTATGTTAATATCTATCCCATGACCTCTATAGGTCAGACTTCTTCTTTACATTTAAACCTCTTTTACAGATTTGAAATCGTAGATTTCAAACTGTAAACATAAACATCATCAAAATTCAAGTAATCTTTTAAGTTGCCATTTTATGACTCTTGAATCCAACATTGCTTCAGTTACTAAAGCATCCCTTTCAACAACAGAAAATCCTACTAAAGCAAAAAACATTTTTCAGTTATAAAAAATTTGTCTCGTGTGTAGCTAAAAATAGTATAAGTTAAATTTAAATATTGGTAATATTAGTGCCGTCAGCTACATGAATAAAGAGATTGAGTTTTTTAACAATATAAAATATAAATTGTTTAGTTCGTGTTTTTTTCTTGGCATATTTTTGCTTTCCAAATACAGGTTTTTAGAATTTTTGGAAAGCCCACAAAAGGGTTATATCCGGCTGAAAAATTAGTCGCTCATCGGCTGTTTGCTATAAACCTAATTTATTGTTAAATCGACAATTTTGGAGCGTCGGACTGGTAAATCTCGTCAATTATTTTGCCGAACAATAATGCTAATCAATTTTATTAGCTTTTAAATTAGCATTTTTGTAAAAATTATGCTGCTGGCCATCTCCTATCAATTGTCATATAATAGACATGTTTGAAGTGTCGCACAAACCTCCAAAATATTTGTGAAACAAAATTTCCTCAGTGTTTTGTATCAAGTTATATTCCACTTAAACTCAAAAAGGACATGCTGGGCATCTGGATCTCGGACTATTATAACCTAAGTACTAAAGTACTGTGAGTGTAAATTTAAAAGCCATTTATTTTCATGGGACTTAAGATTTTAAAGTTTGGGGGGGGAAGAAAGACACTCTAGGGATGAAGGAATGGTCATCCGTGTCCTCTTCAGATGGACTGTAAAGACATACATAAGAGCGGCTCTCCATGTTGCTCTATT
This sequence comes from Listronotus oregonensis, assembly GCA_019359885.1. Classification (NCBI taxonomy): domain Eukaryota; kingdom Metazoa; phylum Arthropoda; class Insecta; order Coleoptera; family Curculionidae; genus Listronotus; species Listronotus oregonensis. The sequence goes on along the minus strand of JAHBCN010006092.1, from coordinate 6,873 downwards.
TAGAGTTGCTAAAATAGGAATTATATTGATAATTCAATAGAAAAGAAAACGTAAAAATACCTATAAAAAAGCGACAGGCCTTTACAGCTCATGGTAGACAAGAAAATAAATTTCTGTTGCAAGAATCGGATATTAATAAGTCGGACGGCTCTTCTTCGGATGGAATAAAAAATGCTAAGAGTTGTGGAAGAAGCCATGCAAACTGTATTCCAAACAGGGTCTAATTTAAAACACATAGACTATATAGATTAGAATAAATGAAATACTCTCTGACTCGAATGACGAATCATAATTTTGTTGCCGGGCTATCAATATAATGTCATCTCCAAAGTAACGCTTACAATATCAAATGATTCTTTGTTCTGTAAAACTTGGTCGCCCATAGGTAAAGGATACGCATTGTTGCGACAGCTAACATGATTGTGTTTTTAAGGCATTATACTGAACAAAATTTTTGGTATACCGATCCAGTATTAAAAGTCCTGTGAAAGAAATATATGCATAACCGTCAGACTTAGAGACTATAATATTACACTCAAAAAAAATATATATATAGAAACCGAATGACAAAATGAAAACGAAGACTAAATTTTAAAAACATTTTTAAAATAGTTCAATTAAACTTATTAATTCGACACGGGAGTAAGGCAATTTAAAACTATTTCAACCAATTTCGCTGCGAGAAAACAGCCTTAGTTTAAAATTTTATTATGGAAATAAAACACTGCTCCAGCAGACTAATATTTTGGTTCTAATAGCAAATCTAAATTCAGTTTGGCTAAATTTACAATAAGATGAAAAACCAGGGGACTCTATACCCCTAGTTTTTTAAAGTATTTAATTAATGTATTAATTCAATACTAAGGATCTGCGTTTTGAATGATAGCACTTAATTAATAATCTACCACATTTTTATCACAATTATGCAAACTTTAGATAAAACAGATAAATATTTATAACAGTGTTTAGGGAAGTAGACGATAATTAAATATTTAAAAGAAATTAGGCTTTATGTATTTTTTTTTGACAAAATTATTTATTTTTTTAATTTCCTATTAAATTATATTATCTTGCCGTTACAGTTATTATCTTAAAAGTTTTAATTTTAATGTTTATGCGTAACCAAACTTTGTGAAATATAATAATTTATTAACTTCCAGTCTAGATAAATTATTGAAGTGGTAAAGTTAATGTTAAAAATAAGTCATCCTGCTGTAAACATGTTTTTAAACGTACAATTTTTTCTCTTTTATGTTAAGACGATTGATACTTAGGTTACTATGGTTTTTATAAGTATTCAAAATTTGATTTTATTTTAAATAATTTAAATTTAAAAAAAAATGACTTAAAAAGAAAAGAATATTTGGTATTCTACTTGTAAGGATGAAAAGGGTACCAACATACTTGAAACGGGGTTTTCCCACTTTGAAAGGTTGAGGCATTTGTCTGATAAAATACATTTTTATATGTATTAATTAATAAGTAACATTATGTATCGTTTATTCATTAACATGTTTTTTTAGCTATCCCCCTTGTAAATATCTCTCAAGCTGGTGGGAGTGTTCAGGTAGGCTCGCCTATAAACGTATCATCTGTGTTAAAACCAGCTGATAAAATACCAGCTAGTTTTGCTCAATTAGTTCAAACATCCACTGGAAAGCATCTTTTATTGACATCAAATCCTAATATTACCGGAAATATGCCTGTTACGTCAACAGCAACAGGTATTTGGTTTTATTCTAAAATATTTCATTACAATTTTTATTATAAGGCATGTTTTTACCGGGTTTTAATGTGATCACTTCTAGGCTTAACATTGTTTTTGAACACAAGACACATTTTAGCTAAGTAAATATTTATTTCAGTTTGATATATCCCTAACTTATAATTTTTTAAAGGGATATTTTTGCAAAAAAAAATCTTTCCTTTTGGAAAACCTGCCACTTAAAATTTCGCCTCTAGCTAATACACCAATATCAGACTGCATGGTAAAGTTCCTGCTCAATTTCTTTATCTAAAGATTTTTTTTTAGTTTGAATGTTTTTTCTTAAAAATTTACTTGTATTTTTAAAATTTTTCTTTGTAGGGTTCATACCATTAGATTTGTCGGAGTTAGTTGCCTCTGTAGTATAGTTTTTGTCTTGGGTTGTTTTTTTTTTCTGCTGTGTCACTTCTAGGTTCTGATTCAGCTTTTTCTAAAGTTACCCCAGGAGTTGTTTATTTATTGTATAATTAGATGATCTACGTAATATTTTTCACTAAGATATTAAAAAGTTATTGATGTGCATGGTATCAAATTAATCATAAGAAAATGGCATTTTATACAAATATATTGAACCACCCCCTTGTCTGAATTTTTAATAGTAATAAAATTAATTTTAATGACCAGTACATTAATACAATTTTCACAAGCTGTCTGATCAAAAATAAAGCGATTTTTGGAATGGCAACCTGAAGCAGAAATGTTGTACAAGTTTGTTATTATATCCAGAAGGCCATTTTCTATTTAAAAAGGTACAAAGAATTAGGGAATCCTATTTCAAAATCGTAAGTTGGCTCATTAATGCATCTAAAATTGTAGTTTTACCTCTTACATATAACTACCAAATTCCTTTATTAGTCTCCAGAAACAAAACAGGTGGAGCCCTTTTTAAAATCACTAATTTAAAAGCAATTTTACAAGTCTTTCTCGCTTCTATCAGTATCTTAAGCTGTCCACTCCTAAAATTTTAAGAAATTATAAACCATCGCCTGCCTCTATGATAGCCTCCCTCCAGATGCGTGTAATTTTAAAATATTAAATTTAAAAATAGCAGCCTGAAAGTAATTTCGTTAATACTCGGTAAACTTATTGGATTAAAAAGCAATATACAGAGACTGATATTTACGACAATAATATAAAATATTCAGTTTAGCGTACGGACCACAACGTGTCTGAGACGGAAAAACTATTTTTGTATTTATCTCTTAAAAATTCTTGATATTTGTGCGGAACTAATGAAGGTTTGGGTAAAATATCTAGAGTACACTTTTGCGCAACAATAAAAAGCAATTACTTGATTAAAATAATTAATGATTCGGCTTTATTATAGATAACTAAACAGACAAAGTGAGCCTTATTGATACTTTTTTTATTAGGTAAAAATAAGTAAAAATTAAACCTTAAATATGCCTTTAACGGGACAGAGGGGGTAAAGACGGGTATTTAAATTATTTAAAAATTTAATTATCTAGCCTTAAAAGCCAAATTTTTAGCAGTTGTTACCAGTTTTTTATTTAGAAACGAGACCAGGTTAATTTTGTTTTATTTAAAATTTTAATGTATTTATTAGAAGAAAAAACACTGTCCTGTTGTAATAAAAAACTTTTCACAAAGGTATTATGTCGGGTATATGGCCTATTTTAATGGGCGGTTTGATGTCTAAAGACTCTTAATTTTAAATTTATTTTGATAAATATCCATAATCCATTTTTTTCCACAAATCTTAAAATTCTTAGCCCTAATCATAAATACCAAAATTTAAAACATGCATATGGCGTCTTGTAACCCATTTCTGATCGTACTTATAACAATACATCCTTTAAAATCAGATTTTTACATTTTGTATATTTTTTTGTTTTAAAATTATAAAATTTTGTTAAATTGTTTGGTGCGAATTTTAGTATGAATTTGAAGGAAACTTCGCCTTTTTTTTTTTTGACCACACTGATATTTAAGGGGCCTGTACTTGGACTTCACTTATAAAATGTCTTGCAGTTGTTTTGTTCTTATATCGTAATAGCTGCACTGTTTTGTCGGTGGTCAAAAGCATGACTTATGAAAAAGATGTCTTATCTGTATATTGTATTCTTGATCTGAGGTATACTTAGATACTAAATATATTGCCCTAGGTTGTTTGTTGGTTGTTATACAAGGTGCAATGTAGTGCTGTATATTTTTTAAATACCTCAACCAAACGTATCTATATATTTATATATGGGATGCGCCAAAAATACGAGGTAGCGAAAACATAAATAAAACTTCTTTTTTTATTTTTTATTTTTTTGTGAAATTATAAATACCCTTTAAATAAGTTACCATACGACTTATTGCAATCATTTATAAAACGTGGTGTCTTGAAGAGTGACAGTTCAGTTCTGTTTTTTTGTTAAAAAAATCAAACAAATTCCATGTTTGTTTTTTAAAAAGTTTTTTACTAGTGACCAAATTTTATCAAAAATATTAATATTTTCGATTTTTGATTCGATTTAGTATTTAGTAGATACAATTTAGCTATACAAGTAGCCTACAAACTAATACGACGGGACAGTACTTATCGTTTGGCTTTAAAAAAATCTGTAAAGGAATATTAATAAATCATTGGTGCCAAAACCAGAATTTGATATTTAAGTAGGATTTAAAACTTAAAAACAGAGTGTTCCATTTACAATAAATAATATAATTTTTTATATAAAATAAATACAAAATATTTGCTTCTCCTATTTTTTTGGTGCATACTGTATATTAAAAAAAATGTATTTAAAAAAACCTGCACCAGCAAAAGCATATTAAATGTAGACGAATTAGGCACAAAATGGAACCTTTGTTTAAGGTAATTTAACTTTTTTTTTCATATATTTAACCTTCGTACACTACCGTGCTACCGGCTTCTATTTCCTCAAAAGTAGGTATTCGGCGATTATTAAAAGTAGTGTTGTATTGATTTGTTTGCATCATGTGCGTTTTTGGCATATGCCATATTTTTGGCAAATATATTTTTTGACGAGCATCATATTTTGGTTTTAAGTTCCAACTGTTAACTAATCGTCAATTTTTATGACACAAAACCTTGAAGATAAAATCCTGTGTTTGCCAAACCGATTAAAAAATGCATGAATTTGCTTCTATTTGAACTTTTGTTTACCATACTATTATAAATACACATATGAATTTAGTCTTTTGGTGTTAAATCATCCACTCATGGTACTGAACGCCTACACAAAGAATGTAATATTTTTATTAAGGTGGCCGTTTCGCCATGTTAAATCTCCATAAGAACATTACTGTCTTTTAGACCACGGTACTCTAAAACTTGGCAAAATAAATAAAGGATCACCTTATATTTACATAAATAACACATGTATCTTTCTCGTAAAGACATATAATCAAAAAAAAACTAAGTTTTAATGCTTTAAAAACAATGTTGAAAACCACTTAAGAATTGAGTTGGATTTTTCGGTAGTTAAAATTAAATATTTTCGGTATAAAACATTTATTTCGCATTATAACTCTTTACTGTGATTTATAGACATTTAGTAGTAACCAAGTAACAAAAATATATATGTTTTATTATGCCTTTTTTCATATCCGTAGCTCTTTTTATTGTAAATTTTAATTGTTTATCCCATATTCGATGTATTTAGAACGGAGCGGATTAAAGGATAGCTTAATTCAAATAACGTACACTTCAAAGAAGGACAGAAGACTGCGTGTTACTAGGTGAGAGTACAGTGACTTTATTACAGTGGCTTTATAAATTACAGTGATGACAATGAATGTCTTATTTTTATTGGTTGATCGGATCACGTGGTTTTTCGCCATGATGAGGCAAAATTTGACAGCTAGCTGTTTAATTTACGTTGTGCTGTTATCTTTTATGGTTGTTTGTTGTGTTTTCATGTGAATATTGTGGTTTTGTTGAATTCCGGTGATATTTAAGTGACTATTTTTGAATAATCGGGTAATTGTTTACAAAACGGTTTTCTGCTATTTTACTATTATATGGTTAATATTTGGTATACACACCTTCTGTTATTCATTAGGAATACGAATTTACGTGCGCACAAACAAAAAATTATGTATTTTTTTAAATTTTAGGAAAAAACAAACTTGGGGGTTCTCAGTGTTGCCAGATTTAATAAATTTAAGCCATCAAATTTTTTGACATTCTGTTCTGTCTGAAATATAATTGGGATAAATAAAAAGTGCTTTGCTTACAGAACTAACCATGACCGACTAGAACTAAAAGCTTTGAATTTGTCTAAAAGGTCGGTCATGGTTAGTTCTGGTAAGCAAAGCGGCTTTATTTTACCCAATTATATTTCAGACGAAAATGCGGAGACGGTATTGCAAAAGACCCCGATTTGGCAACACTGCACGGTTAACCTTAAAAATAATTTCTTGCTGTTTCTTGTCATAACGGGGAGTTTTCGCATTATATGAAGAAATCAATGGTAATTTTAAATTTTAAAATCAAAATAAAAAATATTAAAACACATAATTTCTCTTCTGCGCAAGTATATTTGAAATCCCTGAGGACACTAGAATACGACTATATAAAAATTTTGCCATTTAATCCAAAAATAGCAGAAAACCGTTTTGTAAACAATTACCAATAATCGTATTTGTTTGTGTAGTGGCCAAAATTTGGGATCAGTAAAAACATTCGTTTGAAAAGTAAGTATTTTGTTTGTTTGTTTATTCCGAATAGCAAAAAATCATGAAAAAATGTCGATTTTTTAAATAAAACTCTTCTTATTCTATATTTTTGGGTCGTAGAACATGAATTTAAAGTTATTTTTTGAGAATATTTAGAAATTTTTCCAAAAAAATATTTATTTTCTACATGTTGGATTTTTCCAAGTATTGCTTTAAATTTCATTTTTTCACTTAAATACCTTTGCTCAATACTTAAGGGAACACAGTTTACCCAAAAATACATATTTAAAGAGTTTAAAAAACATGTTAAATAACCCAAAAGGGAATATTTAAAAATCCTAACCTCAATAATTTGTCAGTGAAATCATCATATTTAGGAATAAAGAAATTTTTTATTAAAAAATTATGGGTTATTTTTTTAAATCGTGGTTTTGATTTTATTCATTTAGTTTTAT
>JAHBCN010006091.1:0-51173 GCA_019359885.1 Listronotus oregonensis | reverse complement strand
AAAAAAAATATTGTTTTTCTTAAGTAAATTATTAAAAAAAAAAAATGACAAACATTTTTTTGTCCAAGATGAACATTAATCAATAGTCAGTATGACCTCCTCTGTTTCTCAGTAGCATATTGACACGAGTATGCATTGAAACAATCAAGCGATTGATCGTTTCTTGAGGAATATTTTTCCATTCCTCTTCTGCCGCTGCAACTAACTCTTCCGCATTTTGGAGTGAGTTAATGCGGTTGTAAACCGCTCTAGAGACAAAATCCCACATGTTTTCAATCGGATTCATATCTGGCGAGTTAGCTGGCCAGTTTAGTCGGCTGATATGTCCTTGTTCAAGTGCTTCATGAACCGTTCTTGCGCGATGTGGCCGGGCGTTGTCGTCCATGAAGATGAAATTCTCGCCCAAAATGTTGCGTAATGGATAAATAATGGGCCTGATGACACTTTCAATATAAACTCGACTTGTCATATTCTGAGGTATAGCAATTAATGGCGTTCGGCGATTGAACATGATTCCCCCAAAACATTACCTCTCGGGAAAAATTTAGTCTCCCTTGACGACCTGGCTCTCGGCTCTTTGCCTGTTGTCATCACTCTGCAATCCAATTCTGGTTTCATCTGTAAATAAGACCCATCGCCACTGCCGCAAAAGCCATTCCCTATGTTCTCGCGCCCAATGTAAGCGGGCAGCTCGGTGTCGTGGGAGTAGTGTAGGTACCCTTAAAGCTCTCTTGCACGAAGATTTGCCGGGATGCAGTCTTCTTCTAACTGTAAGGGACGATATAATACGGCGAAACGTACCTTGAAAGTGAGCTCTAAGGGCTGGAGCTGAAGCAGTTCGATGTCTAGGGGCATATTGAACCAAATATCGATCCCCCCGTTCATGGTTATCTGAGGTCGATATTACGTGGTCTTGTTTTAACTGTCCCAAATTCTTGGTACCTTTGAACTATTCGCACAATTGACGATCTTGGAATGTTTAACATCCTGTGTATATGATGATTGGAATGTCCAGCATCATGCAGAGCAACAATTCTGGCTCCATCAAAACCATTAATTTCACGTCCTGGCATTATTTTGAAAAAAAATTATGAAATTTACTTTACTAAATATTCAATAAAACTGACCAATATGTTTTAGAAATTTATAAAAAATCAAAAATATTTTATCTGTCAATATTTTTGATCTTGTTTATTTACCAAATACCTTTTTTTTGCCTAGCAACAAAAACGCCATAAACATACAGCAAATAGATTATATGCGGGGGGTCCAAGACTTTTGATGTTGTGTGTAGTATTGGGGTGTTAGGTAAATTGACCGAATCCTTCATACCATGGTATGAAGTCTATGCTCTTAAGTCCGTGGACTTAGAGTTTGGACCATCAATTTGAGCAACTTTCCCAAAGAAACCATATACCGAAAATAATAAAAAAAAATCTACTTCCCATACAAAGCTAGCTGTTCTCTTAAATATACAATTTTAATCTGTAATTTAAGTATTTATTTATAGTCCATACTAGAGATAAATGCTTAAATTACAAATTCAAGCTTACGCTTCTTTTTGGCGAAAATATTGTTTATTTCTCTGACATCCAGGTGCACATCTCTATGTATATTTAAGAGAGCTATATCTCCGACAATCTTTCCTGTGCCATTGAGGCGCGGATCCAAGATTTGATTCTACGGAAAGTTGAAAACGATCTTTTCGCGGTAGCTACGCTGACCGGGACTGTAGTCAAAATTTGTAGAAATTTCTTTATGTTTGGATACAGATTTTGGTCGCAAGCCGCAATAAGATTAGCTATCGACTCTGGTATGACTAAATTATTTTGAGATTTTTTTCCATTTGGTCATCCAGTGTCGGTATTCATTTAAACTGTAGATTCATTATCCCCAATGAACTGGGGAAACAGGGAAACGTTTTTTTCCTTTTACAATATCGATATCCAAGTTCCGTCAATTGATAGGTAAAAAATCCCAAATGAAAGAGGTCGAGTACTTCCGAAGATAATCTGTCCTAAAAATCATTAATAGTTATATCTAGTTATGTATACTGATTTCCGAAAGTACTCTTCCACCGATTTTGCCTCATAATTGGACCTGTTTGTTAGCCCCGAAATTGTACGTGGGGATTTTAATGTAACATCCAACAGTTTTGCTTGCTCTGTCGCCTCTGCAAATAATTGCTTAAATACAGACTCAGCGTTTTGGCGTTTCGATCGTAATACGTCTATGACATTCTTTTTATCATCAGACTATAGATCACGGTCTCTCACTTACACGGTCAATATACCGTGAAAGTGAGACTTTACCGGTTTCAACTAGTGAATTAGGGTTATGGGCATGCCCATAGTGCCCATAACGGTGGATCCGCGCCTGACTGGATCTGTATGCAACAAGAAAACAATGATGGAAAGAGTTGTAGACAAAGCCTGCCACATTAAGGTACTAAGACAGTACTCAATAGATCCAACTATGTCTATTCCAAAAGTCTTTAAGTTGACCAATATTTCTACCGGTTTCATGAAAGAAGTTAAAAAAATAATAAGTAGGGTAGTTAGTTTAAAAAATATGCCCGGGGGCAAGGGTCCCCAGACCAGCAATCAGACAACTTTAGGTAAAGGCTAGGATGCGGGCATCACGGGAGCTATGAGAACACCCAACCGCAGCCCTAGAAGGCGTTAACCTGCCGCCACCACATTCATACAGAGGCAAAGGCGGTACTGTTTGGCCGGGAGGTCAAAGTCCAATTAGAACACCGAAGGACTCCAAGATAAATAGAGGGACCAAGAGGTGCTCATTTTTTGAGATGCCCCGACAGGATAACCCTCGTTTCATCTTAATAGACACTTTCTGTATTGTCATCAGATAGGGGGACTGGAAGGCAGGCCCTCCCCAAACAAAGCCGATCATATCTGGTATACAGATGGCCCAGACCCAAAAAGGGTGTAGGAGCTGGGACATGGAGATAGCTTCCCGAGAAAGGGGGAATCAAGTCTCGGTCAGCACCCCCCGGTTTTCCTGGGGAAAACGCAGAAAGTGACGCCGGGGGATTAAAGAAAAAGGGGGTAAAGGAAAAATATCGTCATTTATCAGAAGAAGGCCCTGAAGGCCATCAGTTCCCCCAAAAATTAATTCCAAACTAGTCGGGGACTGTATACAGGCCCTGAAGAAGTCTTTTTCCCAAAAAAATTTTCGGTAGCCCCTTTGGGAATAGGCCAAGAAAAAGGGATCCAGGCAACGGGAAAAGGCCGACGACTTACAAAGAGGATCACCCGCGGAAATGATAGGCCCGGAGCCATTCTGCGGTATTCGCGGTCTCTTCAAAGCATCTATTAAGAATTGGGTAGTTTAGACAGTTTAAAAGCTGGGGGGTAAAAACCCCGGGAAACGACAGGCAAAGGTTCTTAAGACCCGCTCGGCGTTTCATGGACCTATGAGCCACAGCCGTAAGGTCGGGGGAAGGATAAGGTACGTCAATTAACAGGACATTGTAAACTCAACAAGCACCTGGAAAGAATAAACCGGTGTAGGATACCCTGTGTGAGGTTCTGCCAGAGGCGAAGAAACAGCCTTCCATGTGGTGCCACGAAGCATCATGCAGGCTTAGGCTAGGCTTGGGGAGGAGAACCCAAAACCCGGCAAGTTATATGGAGGGCCAGTGTCGAGATCTGGAGTCAGTTGGGAAAGACGGGTTTGGGCCAAGGTACTAAAGAACGATTTTAGGAGAAACCAAAAATCGGGTTTGCGTGGTGGAGGCTTATTCGCATCCCCGCTCAAATAATCTAATCTAATCTAGTTTTAAAATAAAACCCCTGTTTATTTTTCGATGCTTTTAAGGTCGGAATTTTCACATATCAAAAACTTATTATATTCACAAGGCCCCCAATACCATTCTTCGTATTTCGTTTATTTTAAATGGTTTTGTTATTTGAGATCGGGATAATGTCTTGGTTCAAAGATAGTAGGATGTTATTTATTACCTGCGATACCCTTTATTTGAGGGATCAATTGTTATTAAAAAAAAGAAAAAAGAAGACATTTTGATTTTGATGATAATAAAAACCATAGGAGACTAAAGTCCTTTTTTTCTATTTTTTTAAAACAACGCGAAAATTGCGATTTGGTTTGCTGGCGTCAAAACTGATACCCAAAATTTTACCGTATTAAATATTATTTAAAAAAATAATTATGATGTACCCCCAGAAATTAAAAGATTTTGTTTAAAAATTTTAACTTAAAGTTTTTTCAATAGTTAGAAAATTTATTAATTAACAAAATTTTTAAAGATTTTTTCTTTTTTCATTGTACAAAAAATTTTTTTCAATAACTGTCACAAAATTTTTCGCCGTGAGTCCTTTTTATATTTTTTCGTAGCCGATTATATTTCCGCCTTTTTGGGGTTTTGGGCCACGCAAAACGGCCACATTGTAAAATTCACCAGTTTGAATTTTTATATGGCTGGTTTTACCCAATTTTAAAAACGGCCCGACAAAGACAGATTCCAATGAATGAAAATTTTAAGAAGGTTCAACGATTAAACCCAAAACTAACCAAAACAAAGGTTACCTTTTGAAAGTGCTGTGAGTTCCAACCCCAATTGCATCCTTTTGGGTCAAACCAGTAATAATTTATACCACCCAAATGGGAGCATTACCAAACAACAATCCCAAACTATTACCTACTCTTTTTTTTTGGTTATTGTCGTTAGGTTTTTTCCCTTTTTAAATTGTAAATTTTTTTTATCATAATTTCATTTGAGAATGTGGCTCGATTTATCGGCCAGTTTATAAAAAGGCTAAAAACATCCGATTATTATTAAAAAATTCAAACTAAACGATTATTTACAATGTGGCCCGGGTTTTTAAAGTGGCTAGCAATTTTTAAAAACGGCCCAATTTACTATGTGGCTTTAACATTACTTCTAACAAGATCACGCCAAAGTTTTAAAATTTAATGCCCTTTTTAAAATTTTATAATTTTTACAATATTACTTTTATTTTTTATTTTTGTCGTTTTAAAATTATTATAAAAAAGGATTCAAATTTTTTTAAAATTTCATGGGGTTTTCTTGTTAGGGATGTATGGGGAAGGGGTTTCACGACGAAAAAAATTTTTAGGATAATAAATAACACATCAAAAATTTTCTAGGGAAAAGAATGGGAAATTTTTGATACTTTTTAGTGATTTATTTTATTTCGTTTTTTTTGCTGAATTTTCTTATAAATTTATTTTTTTTTGGTAGTCTTCAAAAGAAAGGTTCAGACAAGTCAGAGAAATATTCAAAGTATATAGTCTTTTCACAAAAGAAAGAAAATTTTATTCTTGTTCCCCAGACAATTTTGGGTGAGTGTATTTGCATTTTTTAATGTACAATAAGGACAAAGTTCGAAACAAATTTTGTTAATTGAAATTGTCTAACCCGTTGAAAAACTAACCTGTTAAATTTTTAACGGGGAAAAAATTCTTTGAAGGTTTTAAAAAAAAATATAATTTTAAATGTTTTAATTAATATTTAATACCCCAAATAAAATTTTTTTGTGTGAGGTACTTGGTTTTTACCCTTTTAGGGCAACCGAAATGTCGCGCGCAAGGCCCATTTTCAGCGTTAAATTAAAAATTTTAAAAATGGAGATATAACCTCGAGTAGCTTTTTATTGGAAATTTTTCTTCCAAGGATCTATATATATATATATATATATATATATAGTTTTATTATTTATATTCTTGGTTTAAAGGCAGATAAACAAAATTTTTTAAATAAAATATAATTTTTAAAATTAAGTGGCTCTCTAGTATGAGGCCTTCATCAGAATGTCTGCAATAAAGAGAAAAACACAAATAGAGCTTTGACTAATTACAAAAATTAATATAGTTACCTTATTAGTAGAGATATATATATATATATATATATATATATATATATATATATATATATATATATATATATATATATATATATATATATATATATATATATATATATATATATATATATATATATATATATCTTTGCAATTCTTTACTTAGGTCTAAATAAAACTTAATAACGGTAAAATTCACGGACCTTGTCCTTATAGACACACAAACATAAACCACTGTTTATTTTATCATAAAACCAAAAATCAAGCTCCCTTATTTCTGCGAAAAGTAACAGTTATATTTACCTGGCAGTAATTTGCAATTTTATCGAGCGCAACCTTCATGTTTTATTCAGGACTAATTGCTGATATGGCGACGGGGAAAAGTGTCATTTTGTCTTATTTTAAAAGCGAGAACAATAGGGAAATAGCGGCAAGAATGGGTTTTGCGCTTTGGCAATTTGCATCGAATTTTCGCAGGTATTGTCGTTTATTAGGTCACTAGTTGATTTTTATAAATCCAGAGAAATTTTATTCTAAAACAGAAAAAAAATTGGATTTGGTTTATATATATATATATATATATATATATATATATATATATATATATATATATATATATATATATATATGTATATATATATATTATATATATATATATATATATATATATATATATATATATATATATATATATATATATTTATATATATATATATATATATATATATATATATATATATATATATATATATATATATATATATATATATATATAAAGTGTCCCGAATTGGGGGAATGTATGGGGATTTTGGGAAACCACGATAGATAGAAAATCGGTTAAATGGGGAAAGTTTTGGACAATTATGTAAGTTTTTTAACCCAGTTTCTTACATGTTTTTATCTAATCAGATTTTGAGAAATTTTGAAAAAACCTGAAACATGCATTTTCGAAAATCGGCCATATTTTTTTTATAAATGAAAATTTTTCAAATCTTTAAAATCTTCTTCAAAGCAACTTTTTTTGTAGAATATGACCGAGTAGTCAATTTTTACTTTCTACGTTTGGGGTTTTTAAAATCATCATCAACTTTATTTTTTCATATGGACGCCATATGGGATTATTATGCAGCCAAATATGCTTTTTATTCTGATTTCAACATTGTATAACATGTTTTAATTTAAGAGTTTATAACCTCATTTATTTCAAGAAACAAATATTTTCTCAGTTGACCTTGATTCCGGCGAACGTCACTTTTTTTGGTAAACAATAAAATATTAGTAATTAGCAAAATAAATAAGCTGAATAGACATTTTCAGAAATGGGTTCGCGAAATAGCTATAACGTTAATACCGTGTTACAACAAAACTACCGTAACAATTAATTGAAACAAGTGAAAACAAAAACAATGAAAATGGCAAACTAATTTCCTAAGTGTAAAATAACGACCTAAAATTCAAAATTTTGTCCATTTTCCAAATATTAGGGATATTTTTTAAAAGTCCTAACTACTAGAATGGTTGACTTAGGTATGTGGAATTTTCTATCAACATCCCTGGCTGAAGATGTTGGATTTTCTTTTTAAAAAGTTGGTTAACCAGCATCTCGTTGTCGATTTTTCTTCAAATATTCTTAGGTACTTCTTTTGGGTTTTTTAAAAAAACCAATTCCAAATTTGCAACCAGTTTTTAAATTATCTTAGTTTAGGATCTGCCTTTCTGGAAAAATTGTCGAAATACGTTTGCGCAGCTATTTAACATTTCTATTGCTTTGGAAATAACGTTGCAAAATATCGAGTTTTTCTTTAAATAATTAACCATTTTCAGGTTAAAAATTTTTAATAACGCCCGAGCTAAGTTGATAATGGCGCAGAAAATTCGCCGGATTCAAGGTCAACTGAGAAAATATTTGTTTTTTGAAGTGGATGAGGTTATAAACTCCTAAACTATAACATGTTATCATTGTTGAAATAAGAATAAAAAGCACTATTTTGCAAAAAAACCAATATGGCGCCCATATGAAAAAGTAAAGTTGATTTTAAAAACCCGAAACGAGAAAGTAAAAATTGACTACTCGGATATTCCACAAAAAGAGTTGCCAAAAAAGATTTTTTCAGATTAAAAAAATTTTATTAAAAATATGGCCATTTTCAAAATGCATGTTTCAGGATTTTTAAAATTTCTCAAAACCTGAAAAAAAAGATAAAGGTTGCAACATAATTGTCCAAAACTTTCCTCGTTTAAGGTTTTCATCATCGTTTTCCAAGATCCCCATACATTCCCCACCAATTTGGGAAATTTTATTTATAATATATATATATATATATATATATATATATATATATATATATATATATATATATATATATTTTAAATTTTTATTTATATTTTTATATATTTTTTTTAATTTTTAAATAATTTAAAAAAAATTTTATTAAAAATAAAATAATATTTTTAATTAATTTGTTTTATTTTTTTTTATTTTGCTAAAATAAAATCAGATGGCCAATTTTTTTAAACCAAATATCTAAAATAAATAATTAAAAATATTTAATTTAATTAAAATATTAAAATATAAAATGTTATTCATCAAATTATCTTCACAGAAGAAAATATTTGTACTATTCCATGTCATTAGGATCCTTTCAGAAATTGCAACCACTTTCGGCGCACTTCGACATTTTTTGGAACACTTTAAAATAGTTTTTGAAGTTTTTAACGAAGTATTTTATTTTGGAACTGTACACCATTTGTAACTTTTTTTACATAAATCACTGATAAAATAAAAAACCAATCCATTTCGTTTTTTGTTTGAACAAATGTATGTGGATGATATGTGCCACAGAATCCAGGAATCGTCACCTACCCCAATGCAGCGCATATTGTCAAATGCTTTTGCACGCTAAAAATGGATTTTAAATATTTTCAATTGAATAAAAAAACAACTTTTACTGGTTTCCTTAAACTCTACTATGGATTTTAAAAACCTGTCAAATAGCATGTTCAAAATCTCCGGTTTTCTCAAGTTTATCCAAAACACACCCGTGCTAAAATAGTTTTTTTTGTATGCAGCTTATGTAGGTAGATATAACGTCAATAGGGATCCTTATTATAAAATTCCTGCCTGCCAGTCCGAACGATACTGTCATAAACAATCTTTCTCAGCGCTTATCCAGATGATCCACATACATAAATAACTGCACTTGACGTATTAATGGTTTTTACCCATCGCTCCTGATATACCAATAAATAAATCAATTTATTGCACGTGTTTTAAGAATTATAAACGTGCTGATTTGGGAGATATAGGATTAAAAATTATAGGCCAATCAACAGACCAAAAAAAGAACTCATTTTTACACTTAAATTTAGCTGGAAACAACCTGTGCCACCTCTTAAAACTGGTAAATAGATGAAAACCCCGGATTTGTCTCATTACAGTACTTGTTTAAACAATAAAAACTGTAAACAAATGGTAATTTTTTAGTTTTTCGCGTATAATCAAAAACTATTAGAGATATCGCGATGGTGTCAAGGGGACTCTTTTAGAGAATTAAAATACAAAGGTTTTTATAAAACTTTGTATTTCGCAAGAAAATCGGAAAACTCAACAATGGACATTTAAAAAAAAATCATATCTCCAGTCGGTATAAAGATTAAGGAGTAATTTTTCCGGTAATAATGTGTTGTTTAACTACTACAAAGATGGTTTTTGTCGGATTTATAGTTTTTAATTTTTAAAATGCCTCTATTGGTGCAAGACAATATGCCATAAGATATTCCGAAAGACGGCATTTTAATAAAAAACTGTTTGGATGTTTGACAATTCGTTTAGAAGAAACTGGGAATGTGCATTCTATTCTAGCACAATGAAAATACAATTAGCCAGAGCCCGTAGATAATAATAAATCAGCTATTTATATCCACGAGCCGTGTAATTATGAATGCTGTTATTAAATTAATGATAAACAAATAATAAGGATATTATTGATACTATTTAATATTCGTAGAAAAAGAAATTATTTTTGTTGTCATGGCATTCTCGATGACTGACAACTTAAAATAGGAAAGGATACGAGCAATGCAGTTTTTCGGTATTAAGTAGAGAATTAATTGAGATATCGAGTTGCGGTTTTCACCAGTTTCTTGACTTTTTTATGCTCTTTTTAATGGGATTATAATAATAATATCATTGCATTTCAATTTTTCAAAAAAATTGACAAAATTTATAACTTTAACACAAATCAGTCTCTAGGAATAAAACAAAAAAATAAATTAGTTATACCAATATTTAACCTTGACCTAGTTTATTAAAATCGGTTAAGCCGAAAAAAAGTTATTTAATTTTTTTCAAATGTACATTCGCTTCTCCCCCTCCCTATATTTGACAAGTTGGGGAAAAACACTTAATAGAAAAAAGTTTCCTTATTTTATATAGTTTGTGAGAAAACTATCAACTACATAAGTTAATATGGAATATTTTTTACTAATCCGTGTTTTCAATTTTGTTCTTAGTTTTACGCCCTCTATCGGTGGAATTAGAAACTTGAAAATAATTTCCAGCATTTTCTCAGGCTGGTTTTACAATAAATATTTCTTTCAAAAGCTATGCGATGGGGTTTTGAGATATTGCCGAAGTACCTACAGTAGTGATGCGGGACCGGTCTTGGTCTTGCGGTCTTGGTCTGTCTTGCAGCAAGACCAAGCCAACGACCAGACCGCCTTCTCGCTTGCAAGACCAAGACTGCAAGACCGGGAGTGCAAGACTACGCAAGACCAAGACACCTCTTGCACTTTTGTCACATTTGTTTTTAAATTATAATATTCAATTTTTATATTCAATATACAGAGGTATTTCATACAGACATGACAAAAATGTGTCGAGAACTGCCTAAAAAGGCGATTATTTTATGAGTAACAGGTTTTTTAATAAAATAATAATTAAATCGATCACTTCGTTTTTTAATAAAATTATCTAAAAACGAGAATTAGTAGATTCAGTAACATGTTTCAAAAATAATAAGATTGTGACTCAATGGTCCGACAAAGCTCGATATCTCCAAAACCGTTTACGACAGAGAAAAACTAAAAGTACAAAAGTTATAGAAGCTGAAAATTACTTACCTATTCCTAATGTTTTTTTTAATTAGGTATCTAGGGATGCCACTTACTGGATCAAAAATTTCCAAAATCCAGGAAAACATTATTTTTGTGCCACACTGTAAGAAGTGGCATCATTAGATTGCTCCTTTAAACTAAGATATAAATGTAAAAGTGATGGTTTAATAAAAAATATATTTGTCATTTTATGTAGGAACACTTTTTTAATTTTTTACAATTTTAAATTTCACTTCCGGTTAAGACGGAAAAGTCAAAACAATGCCAAAAGTATAATGATGACGTCATTTTTGTCAAAACCGAAAATGATATATAAAAAACCATCTACGTCAGTACCTTTATGACGTTCAAATTTCCAGCATAATATACAGGGAACCGATTTTTTAAATGAATTTTTGCTATAATTTTTCTATTTTAGGTTAAAAGCTAAAAATAAGAGAAGTTTTCTTGAGTGGTAGTGGTTTTTTTTAGAAAATTCTTAAATAGAAAATAATTTTACATTTTACGCCTTTTTTCTATAATTTTTGTATATTGTTACCATTATGAACGGTTTCGGATATATCGATCTTTGTCGCACTATCAGCCACCTTGTATATGAGAATGTTTATAAAGTATTTGTCAAACTTTGCGGCAAATGTTTGACTAATTTGAACATAAAAGTTTATTTGAACTGAAAAGCTTCCTAAATACCTTTTTTTTTTAATTTAGAAAAAAAAAAAAAAAACCCAAAGCAAATTTAAAATTGCTCCGGATCGGTCTTGAAGTTATTGCCATCACTATTATCAGGCCCCTGTATAAAAACTATTTCGATTATCGGCTTTATTTGTCTAATTAGTAAATTTTTAATGAAACTGTGCTCGGACCGAACAGTCGAAACACTAAAGTTGTTCCAAAATCACAAAAAGTGACTAAAAAAACGTATTTGAGCACTGCGCCATTATTAAGAGGCATAAACTTAGTAAATTTTTAATGTCTGCGCTAGAACTACTACCTTTCCTCTTTCGAATGCCGCGTCGAATTTATAAATATCTTTAATAGAAAATTTTAACAGCTAAATGTTATAAGGCATAAAAAATATGTCTTTTGAACGTTTTGATATGGACAGGCGGCAACTGGTGCTTCTAAAAATTAAATGTGCAAGGAAATCATTCTTTGGGGCCTGATAAGGACAAAATCTAAAATGATGCGGCAACGATTTTCTTTTATTTTTAGGTGTTTTTATATGGAAAAATCTCTATATTGTTATTTGGCATTACACATTGTTTAGTAAAAAAATCTGTTTTAAATTCCACGCCACTGGATCATTATTCGCTCGCCATCAAAGATAAAGATCTGCATGAAGGCGCTGAAAATCGGTATAGGAAAGTAGGTCAGTACGTCGAGACTGGCCCATATCGCATAGACTCCCCGTTTCATGGGAAAACAATCGAAAGATTCATTAACCTATTTGGAACTTTAAAATGTTCTAGGTCGAATGAAATTCTGAATATTTTTATTTTAAGTAGTCCGAAATATACTAAGAAACATAGAAAATACAACACCAAGTCGGAGTGCTGTAATTTTCAGCATAGTTTTACAATTTTTAGGTGTACTGATAAATGCATATTGATTTAAATTTGAACTCGAAATTTCGCAAAGTAGCTTAGATATCCCACCTTAATGTTAATAATGTGTCGAAGCTCATCTGTTCGCTACACATTTGTTACGTCGTCGCTGCATTGATTGGATTAGGTAATTGATGTCTTCTTGGTGTATTGTATTCCAGGCCATCTGAATTTGGCTTCGTAGAGCTTTCAATGTTTGTGGAGGGTGCGGTGAATTTTGCAACCTTCTTCCCATCATATCCCATACATGTTCGATGGGGGAAAGGTCTGGAGATCGAGGAGGCCACTAAGCAGATTTAAACCGGACGCTTCTAGTTATCCTACTTCGAATAAACACTTATCGTGACCTGCAGCCGTAAGCAATGGCACCCCATACCATAACACCCACAGTGCGATGAATATGCCGTTCGATAAAAAATTGGACGTGCCGTCTTTCACCTCGCTCCTCCTTACTCTTGCACTGCTATCATGTGTGCCCAAACAGAATATGGACTCATCGCTGAACACCACTGAGTTCCATTCCATATTTCATTCAAGTTTCGTCCTGCTCAATACCAATCGTTGCCGACGATGCTGAGAGGTCAGAGGTAGTACAAGATGGGGACGGTATAAAAACAATCCAAAATACCTTATTCGGCGATAAACTGTCTTCATTGTTATTCACTTCCGACAGCATCAAACCACTGGTTCGCAACTGCCCTTGTTGTTGAAAATCGATGTGCTAATTGCCTCAAATGACGATTCTGCCGCTCTGTAGTCTGTCTTTGGCGTCCAATACTTCTAACTCGTCGATTTGCCCTTCTTGGAACCACGCTGGACAACATCTCATTACAGTAGCTTCATTTTGATTCAATCGATTAGCGATTTCTCTAAAAGAAAATCCGGCTTTACGTAACCCGATTATCCGACCCTCTCAAACTCGGAAAGTTAAGAGAAATTAGCGCGCCTGCGAACTCTAGGCATAATAATGCAATGAAACAACAATAAAATAAAAAGAACCAAACAAATCCAACAGAGAAAAATCACTAAATATTAAGTAAAAATGTTCATATTGTTCGGATCCTGGTGACAAAAAAGCTTGTATTGCCTTCAAAATGTTATCAGCGTATACTTTCATGATAACAAATATGTTTACAAGTTTTTATCAAAATTCAATAAATAATTCTGGGTGTTGCATTTTATTTGTTATTTAGTATACAATCATATTTGTTTGTCTGAAGTTTGCCAACGATGAATTAGGTTAACTAGAGATGGTCTTAGGACTTCCATTGTCTTCATTTATTTAAAATTTCAACGTTTTATCTGGTAAGTATCTCCAGCTGTCTTCAGGTGAATGTTTTATAAATTTTGTCTTCAAAAGCATTTATGCAAAATTAAGTGCACTCATGCATGCTGGCGATGGACGCAATCATGCTCAACACACGATAAATACTTTTTGTTTATCCAGGAATGTTTTAAGTTTAGAAAGTAAGTAGAAGTCCAACGGAGCAAAGTCAGGTGAAAAAAATGAATACGGGAGCAATTGGAAGTTTAATTTTCTAATTTTAGCCATTTTGTTTCCTTTATGTTTACGTTTCAGAATCAGTTTATGTAGATTTTGGCTATGAAATATTAGTCCCATACGTTGACCAATTCAAGTATGACTTTTAAAATGAAAGAACTGTGAAGTAATAAAATAAAATAAAAAGAAAAACATATTTTTTTATACTGTACTGTAAAATGTACTTTTAGATACTTGGTGTTAGTCCGGAAAATAAACTTATACAGTATTAAGTCCGGTAAAAGAAAACCGGACTAGCCCGGTAAAACATTTTTTGACATTTCCATTGAGAAAAGGACAAAAATTCTTTTTTATGCGGCTCTGCCGATTTTTTTTTGGTACTAGCTGCCCTGTAGTCTTATTAGATTTTTGCAAAATTTCATCAGGAATCAGATTTCCACCATCATCCTCCATTTCGTCAATTTCGCCAAAAAGGATTGTAAAATGCCAGTAATTTTCAACTGACTTCACTTTTCACCTTAACATAAATAAAAAAAGGACAGTTGCGTTTCCTGGATATACCAACGTTTTCAAAGCAAACAATTAATTATTTTTTAGATATACGAAGCAGGTTAAAAATACGTAATTTTTTTAAAATATAAATTTTGACAATACAGTATGAAATAAAATATTGCACATTATTCGTACCAAAAACCTTTACAGTATTCGTTTCGAAATTCCAGACTCGGTTCCTTCGTCGCCTCGTCCGTAAACATCTCACTCATACTGCAAAATTCATTTTCCGGACTTATAACGTAAATATCTATTCCAATTTGTCAACTAGATAATTTTATTCCATAATCCAATATATCACGAAACAAATTGTTTGTGATATTATTTCGCTGTCAAAAACTATTTGCTTCACCATAATGTATGTAAATTTGAGTGAAAATATTTATTCACCCCATCCTTCAGTTTACATACCGTTCAAAACATTTAGCCTGGGTAAACAAGATTTCAAGAGATCTTTATTAAGAGCTTCGGCAAAAATTAATAATGTTTGTGCGTTTGGGCTAAGTTTAAATCAAAGAGTCAATATTGTTTGCTTAAAGACCGAAAATAGTAAGTAAATATTTTGGTATGGGATCCGCCATGACAATTTTAGAACATATCTCCTATTTCTAACTTGCTATGTTCAACAAGCAATGTTTTTTTGATTATTTTTTATGTTTAATAAAGATTAGCTATTGCCTCGATATAAAGATGTTTGTGTGATTGTGTGTGATTGCTTTTGTATGATTTAGTTTACATAGTCAATTATAAAAACACACTTCCTGGAACAGAATATGGTAGCTGGTGGGAAAACTTTTAATCAATGCGCTTCCGCACTATAAGTAGTTGCCGACAGACTCCGCTGTCGACTAAAGATGAACTGAAAAACATAGGTGCAAATTAAGGTTTGGATGCCCTGTAAAAAAACTATTACTATGTAGGACACAACGAATAGAGTAATTGTACACACATTTTTTATTTACAAACAATGTACAATTAACTACTACACAAAATATAGTGTAATACGTCAATGGGGCGGGCATATCAGCAAATCAAGTCAATATCTACAAAAATATAAAATTACCAAAGAGCATAATTTTACCGTGACAAATTTTAAAATCTCAAGTTGACTTTAATAAATAATAAAAAATGTAAAAAATTAAAATTACCTTTTAATTAGGCACTAATAGCCTTAGAATCAATTTGTTAAGGTTTTGGAAATTTAAACATAACTTACTATCTACTGATAATACCAGATGTTCACATTCTTATCAATGGCTGACATTTACAATGTATGAGAAAAGAAAAGTTACAAAATTTGCCCTTAAAATTGGCGCAAAAATTCACCTTAATTTAGCAAAGAAAATGATTTAAATTTCACTAAAAAATCCGAATCGCTTTTCCGACTGCGTAGTATATAAAACGTAAATACAAGTATATAACGACGTTACGACACAATTAGAAATTCTTTTATAACACAAGAGAAGTCAGAATATTTTTAGGCAAATTTGGAAATTATTTACAGTTTTTGGGACACCCCGTATCACTTGTCACTCCTGTGACACTTGGTATAAATTATTGACAAGTTATATTATCAAAAAGTTTGATGTTACCTTGACTATTCAGCTATTTTCCTTATATACCATTCACCAATCACTTTTATAATCACCACTCTAGTTTTTTACGTCACTTTAATCACACTTTATTTCTGGTTACCTTTGAACTTTACGTAAAATGTGTCACGTTACCATTGGCACAGAGAAATTTTTAGAATAGCTTTACTAGCTGAGAAAAATGTACGCCTTTGTTACGAAAACTTATGATATGAACTTGTTTAAAAAAGAAACGTGCTAGCCAAATTTCTTGGTCTAGAACACAAAGAAAGTAATATTGATATTACCATAGAAAAACTACTATTTTTCTATCAAATTCTAAGAGGAAAATTTTGGCAATTTGCTTTCAAATGCAAGAATTACGTGTTCATATCGAAGCTGTACTGGCCATCCCCGGTCTTCCGAAGCACGGACCTCGCTCTGCCGACCCCCGGGCCTTGCGAACCGATCCATTTCATTGGTCTATTTCCTTTTCGCCCGCGAAGAAGACGGCTATGACTTTCACGCTTCTGTTTTTCAGTCGCCGGAGGACGCCAAGATCTTGAGTTCTGATTGGATGTGGCGACGCGCTACATCATCACGGGTTCGTGCAGCCATGCCGTCAGCTCATCTGGCGCTCGAAATACTACTGGTTTATTTGTTTAGCTATTTTTAGATTGGACACTTCAGCGTTGTTGTCAGGATAATTTGGGAATTTTAAAAGTTTAATAGATTTTTATTATTTTATAAAAATTTAGAAAGGAATGTTAGCGTACGTGGGAACTTATTTTGGATATTTTTTTTTTCAGCACATTAAGAAAAATAGGTTGACAAATAAAAAGCTGATTTAACAGTAACAGTACTGCTGAGTCGGATAAAAAATAATAATTCTTCTACACGATGACAACAGAGTCTGTGTTTTGATGTTGAATTTTTTATTTAGTTGAGATTTGTTACCACTAATGATATCTGTCATAATTTAGGAAAAATTCGGAATGTTTCGATGTAAAACTTAATCCTTTTGCATAATTTGTTTTTCTTAAATTATTGTTTAATTTAAATAATTATGTGACAAACCTTTTAGTCTTAATGCATTCAGTTCGATCAAAAATACAATTTTTTACCACGTCTAATGATAAATTACCTAAGGTTTATCGGGAATAGAAAAGACCCCTGATAAAATGTCCTATAACATTTGCGGTAATGCATGGTGATCTTTCGAAAAAATATTTATCAGTCTTTTATTTTTCAGTTTGTCTTCTGTTCAAAACACTTTGCATAGGTAAACATAATAAATTTAAAATGGTTGCGGCGCCCATATCTTCAAAAACAAGATGAAAAATGATGTTGACGTAAAAATGTTCCGTTAAAAAAACAGGCTCAAGCAAATAAACATGTGTAAGCGGCGACCGTAAAATGGAGTGAACCGGAATAAGTACAAAGATAGACTTTATTATGTTTTGGATATTAGACAAGTAATAAACCAACGGTCTGGCGATCTGTAACTTGAGCAATTTTTTTTTTGAACAATTTTTTTTCTATTCTTTCTAACATGTCATATTGTAAAGCTTGTGCTTTTAAGCCATGGATATCTATACTAATTAATTTTTTCATTAAATAAGAAATATGAAATGCTTTATAGGTAATTATTTTTTTATACCTTATATAGAAAATTTACCATTGAAATAAATATACTAAGTGACATAGAAAATGCAATACCAAGTAGGAGTGCTGTAATTTTAAGAACACTTTAACACTTTATAGGTCTACTGATACATAGACAGTGATTAAAATTTGAATTCGAAATTTCGAAAAATAGCTTAGATATCCCATCTTAATGTTAATAATATTTTGAAGCTCCTCTGTTCGCTACACATCACAGGCCATCTGAATTTGGTTTCGTAGAGCCTTTAATGTTTGTGAAGGGTTCGGTGAATTTTTCAACCTTCTTCCCGTCATATCCCATACATGTTCTATAGGGGAAATGTCTGGAGATCGAGGTGGCCACGGAAGCAATTTTTCACCGGACGCTTCTAAAAAGTCTAAACTAGCACGTGCGACATGAAGTGTGCCTTGTCCTGTTGACAAAGTAGATTTTGCAATATTTTCAAAAAGGGAAGCAGATGTGGTTGCAAAACTTTGTGGATATAGCATTGGGCAGTCATGCTTCCTGAAAAAAAAACACTAATCGTGACCTGCTTTTGATTCACCCGATTAGCGAGTTCTCTAAAAGAAAATTCGGCTTTATGTAATCTGATTATCCGACCCCTCTCAAACTCCGAAAGTTAAGTGCAATTAGTGCGTCTGCAAATTTAAGTTTTTATCAAATTTTAATAAATAATTCTGGGTGTTGCATTTTCTATGTTATTTAGTATATTTTGAGGGTGGTCTGGCAAACAGTTGTGTCAAGAATAGGGGTGTCAGACTTAAGTTTTTATACATTCTACTGATTTAAACTCTTTCGAATAGAACATTGTACTTATGTCTTACATACCAATTTTGCAAATAAATAAAAAATGGACAATTAACAGATCGCCAAACCATTGATTTATTACTTGTCTTATATCCAAAAAGTAATAAAGTCTATTTTGTACTTATTTTGGTTCACCCCGTTTTACGACGGTCGCCGCTTAGACGTAATTTTATAAATTATTTTCTTCTGTAGTGTGCCAAAAGTGTTTTTTTTCTTACTCATAAAACTCTCGGAAATCTTAAGTATAGTGGAGCACTGTATCGTCCATAAATTTTAAAAGTTGCGGGGAAAAGGGGTATTGTTGTCAACCCCAGGTATTCATCTATTTTATCTGTTGTACCCATAGATAACCTAACTTTAGATATATAATGACTAATCGCATTTATGGCAAGTTTACGACCTCGCGCACTAAACAAACGATGGTGTCATTAAGCATGCGTATTTAAAAAGCAGGACCAGTTCCGGACTTAGAAATTTGTATGGCATTAATTAATTTATATTTGTAAAATATATTTTTTATATATTTAGATACTAAATTCTTTTATTTTGCGTTTCTATACTTATATAAATTATGTTAGGTAGTAATATAAACCATGAGTTAACAAAATTAATATTGCAAAATATAAATAGAAAAAATAGGGACTAATAAAAGATAGGGTTAATTTCAAGACCCAGTTTTTGTACCGCCTTAAAATGGTTTGGAAACTGTTAGAATTTATTAAACGCGTAACTGTCGACTTTACACGGTTTTATGTCAGTTCAAAAACGACGAAGTTTGAACGCTTTCTATATATTTAAAGGGTTTTGCTTTGCTTGGGGATCAGTAAAGGGATGCAATAAACGGTTTTTTGCGAGTTTGGAACAGACTTATAAACAAAAGGGTAAAAAAATGTTTATACAAATAACATTAACTCTTTTCCTGCTTACACTTATGTTTTCGATAGCGATAAAAGGATATTCTAAACATCCTAAATGTATTTATTCAAAACGAGCATTTATTTACTAGAGGCAGCCTTGCCGTTTGGCAGTGCAAAAGAGAAAAAAGAATCATAGGATAAACCTTTCTCCGTGGCCCCAACCATAGTGCCGATAGATCGACGCGGAGAGACCGACAAATCAGCACGCAGAGCGGGGTATATATATTCTTTTCACCGACCAATGATCACGTTGGAGGGAGAAAAAGGTTATACCGCTATTCTTTCTTTCTTGAACAAATGATCGTTTTCCAAGCGGCAAGAGTGCCTCTAGAAGGTATATGCTCCAAGGGAATATGTTTTATGTTGTAATCAGATTTCGCGACATTTCCCTAACGAGGCCTATCAGTTTGCATGTGTTTTATGGGAGCAGTTTAACTGCATGTCAGTCCTTAAAGAACCCCATATATTTTTATTTTTCATAAAAGAAGACTCGAAATAATTTTACTGTAGTGTACTGCGCGCCCGTCACATGATAGTATTTGAATTCTTCCAGAAGCTAAATATTGAGATTATAGAATGTCTAAAGACTCTAATCCCATTAAATATTTACTGATAGACTTTTTTGGCGACAGCGAACATAATTATGTTTTAGAGACGTTAAACTGGACAACTAATGTACATTTTTCGTAGATAAATTATCTTTTCCTATTAGTGCGTTAAAAATTTACCGATTTAATTGTTTTTTGTAGATTATAACTTACTTAAAGTTTTGTATGAGTTTTAAAATCTTTATTTAATTTTATATATGGCACTGTTATGTACAACATAGAAAGACATTAAGCACATGTTAGCTGAAACAAGAGCATAATTTATTCCCCATGTCCCATAAGTAATTTATCATCAAGTCGGGAATAGAGCTTATTATGTGACGTTTTCTTGTGCACTAGACTGTCAGTAAAATATGGTAAATGTACATCGTGAAAATCCAAGTATGCCGTCGAAAAATACAGAAATTGAATTATCCTCGATACGTTTTAACAAAATAAATTTTGGTATTAGCTTTTGGTAAAAACAGGAATATTTAAACTCACATAAGAAATTTGCGATTTAAATAAGACAATAAAGAAAAATATGATCCTGAAGTTCCGAACGTTCGTTGAACGGTAGGGCCGACCGAAAAAGCGGGCCTGAAATTAAATGTCGCGTCGCATCCAAGATATTACCATCGACGAACTAAACAGAAGACAAAAATTTAAATAGAAATATTTTTAATATTGTATTATGTAAACAAGAAACTTTCTTTGTTTTATTATGTTTTTAGAGTGTTTATTTCCTAAACATGTATAAAATATGTAAAATAAAGAAGGCAAATACAATAATTAGGAGTGATGTGACTGGACACAAACATTTTTTTTTGTTAAAGGGGCCGTCCATTGATCAAACCAAATATGGTAAATTAAAGTTTACCGGGCCGGTCACAATTCATCCTTATACACAAAACATCCATAAAAAATTTCAAAAAAATTGACCCTTATAAACAAAACATCCGTAAAAAATGATTTTTTTTTCAAAACAAGGAAAAAGTACCTTTTCTTTTGACGGAATATAAAAGATTTAACTCTTTTCCATCTAAAAACCAAATACGGTAAATTTAACTTTACCGGGGCGGTCACAATTCACCCTTTTATAACAAGAGTCCGTAAAAAATAAAAAAAATATATTTTTTTAAAAATAAAGAAAAAGCACCATTTTTTAAAAGAATAAAAAAGATATACCCCTTTACCATCTAAAAACCAAATATGGTGAATTTAAGTGTACCGGGGCGGTCGCAATTCACCCTTATATAACAAGAGTCCGTAAAAAATAAAAAAAAAAAATATTTTTTTCAAAAACAAAGAAAAAGCACCATTTTTTTAAAACGGAATTTAAAAGATATACCCCTTTTCCATCTAAAAACCAAATGTGGTGAATTTAAGTGTACCGGGGCGGTCGCAATTCACCCTTATACAACAAGAGTCCGTAAAAAATGACAAAAAAAATAGTTTTTTCAAAAACAAAGAAAAAGCACCATTTTTTTAAAACGGAATATAAAAGATATACCCCTTTTCCATCTAAAAACAAAATATGGTAAATTTAAGTTCACCGGCGCGATCACAATTCACCCTTATATACCAAGAGTCCGTAAAAAATAAAAAAAATATTTTTTTCAAAAACAAAGAAAAAGCACGTAAAAAATGACAAAATTTTTTATTTTTTTTCAAAGACAAAGAAAAAGCACCATTTTTTTTTAAAACGGAATATAAAAGATATACGCCTTTTCCATCTAATAACCAAATATGGTAAATTTAAGTTCACCGGAGCGATCACAATTCACCCTTATATACCAAGAGTCCGTAAAAAATGAAAAAAAAAAAAATTCAAAAACAAAGAAAAAGCACCATTTTTTTAAAACGGAATATAAAAGATATACCCCTTTTCCATCTAAAACCAAATATGGTAAATTTAAGTTCACCGGAGCGATCACAATTCACCCTTATATATCAAGAATCCGTAAAAAATGACAAAAAAAATTTTTTTTTCAAAAACAAAGAAAAATCACCATTTTTTTAAAACGGAATATAAAAGATATACCCCTTTTCCATCTAATAACCAAATATGGTAAATTTAAGTTCACCGGAGCGATCACAATTCACCCTTCTATACCAAGAGTCCGTAAAAAATGAAAAAAATTTTTTTTTTCAAAAACAAAGAAAAAGCACCATTTTTTAAAACGGAATATAAAAGATATACCCCTTTTCCATCTAAAAACCAAATATGGTAAATTTAAGTTCACCGGAGCGATCACAATTCACCCTTATATACCAAGAATCCGTAAAAAATGACAAAAAATTTTTTTTTTCAAAAACAAAGAAAAAGCACCATTTTTTTAAAACGGAATATAAAATATATACCCATTTTCCATCGACAAACCAAATATGGTAAATTTAGGTTTACCGGAGCGATCACAATTCACCCTTATATACCAAGAATCCGTAAAAAATGACAAAAAAAATTTTTTTTTCAAAAACAAAGAAAAAGCACCATTTTTTTAAAACAGAATATAAAATATATACCCCTTTTCCATCTAAAAACCAAATATGGTAAATTTAGGTTCACCGGAGCGATCACAATTCACCCTTATATATCAAGAATCCGTAAAAAATGACAAAAAATTTTTTTTTTCAAAAACAAAGAAAAAGCACCATTTTTTTAAAACGGAATATAAAATATATACCCATTTTCCATCTACAAACCAAATATGGTAAATTTAGGTTTACCGGAGCGATCACAATTCACCCTTATATACCAAGAGTCCGTAAAAAATGACAAAAAAAAAAAAATTTTTCAGAAACAAAGAAAAAGCACCATTTTTTTAAACGGAATTTAAAAGATATACCCCTTTACCATGTAAAAACCAAATATGGTGAATTTAAGTTTACCGGAGCGAGCGCAGTTCACCCTTATATAAGAAGAGTCCGTAAAAAAATAAAAAAAAAAATTTTTTTCAAAAACATAAAAAAAGCACAATTTTTTTAAAATGGAATTTAAAAGATATACCCCTTTTTCATCTAAAAACCAAATATGGTAAATTAAAGTTTACCGGGCCGGTCACAATTCATCCTTATACACAAAACATCCGTAAAAAATGATTTTTTTTTCAAAACAACGTAAAAGCACCTTTTCTTTTAAACGGAATATAAAAGATTTAACTCTCTCTAAAAAACAAATATGGGAAATTTAACTTTACCGGGGCGGTCACAATTCACCCTTTTATAACAAGAGTATAAATTGTTTGTGTCCAGTCACATCACTCCTAATTATTATATTTGCCTTCTTTATTTTACATATTTTATACAAGTTTAGGAAATAAATACTCTAAAAATATAATAAAACAAAGAAAGTTTCTTGTTCACGTAATACAATATTCAAAATATTTCTATTTAAATTTTTGTCTTCTGTTTAGTTCGTCGATGGTAATATCTTGGATGCGACGCGACATTTAATTTCAGGCCCGTTTTTTCGGTCGGCCCTACCGTTCAACGAACGTTCGGAACTTCAGGATCATAGAAAAATAGCAAAATATGCGAAATGACAAAACACAAAAAGTCAATATTTTATTAAAGTCGCGTTTAGTTCTACTTTAAGTACGAATGGTCAACAGCAGAGACAATTAGTTTTTACTATTGGCGGGTATAATCAGATAAAATATTATAAATTGTGCATAAAAGGTGACAGAAATAGTAACTGCAAATTTTATACATTTCCGGGACTTAAAACGATGGCTTACATGTCGTGGTTTACCCGTGTCAGGTAATAAAATGTCTTGGT
This sequence comes from Listronotus oregonensis, assembly GCA_019359885.1. Taxonomy (NCBI): domain Eukaryota; kingdom Metazoa; phylum Arthropoda; class Insecta; order Coleoptera; family Curculionidae; genus Listronotus; species Listronotus oregonensis. The sequence continues at coordinate 27,208 of JAHBCN010006091.1, read as the reverse complement.
TAAAAGGTAAGTTGATTCATAAATAGCCTGCAAATTCATAGGATTTTTTTGCTTATTTTAATACAATGCTTATAGTCCGGTCAAATTAGGCCAAAAAATAAAATTAAAGGTACATAAATTTACATCAAGCTGAAAGTGGGTAAAATTGTTCAAAACATAAAAATGAAATAACATTTGTAGCGTTTAAAGCTACAAGTTGTTTTTTTATATAGTTTTCTTCAAAATAATAATATTATATTCAATTAGTATCAACGGCAATTAATTATTTTCTTATACAAATAAATTTAACGATTTCTAAACCTGTTTAATTAAGTAATAATTGCGGCACCGCTGCCCTTCTCCACGTGCTTGCTTGACTAAAGCCGTTTCAGATCGCTTTACTGATAACGCCTCGGTGGTGAAGCTACACGGCCGCACAAGTCGCTGTGTTGCCACAATTTGTCTTCGATTTTCAGTAGAAATATTCACACAAGTACTTCGATATGTGGGTACGATTTTCTCGTTTCCGGGCAGCAGATATTGTACCGGCGAGACAACAGGTTCTCTTTTCCTGCTCAGGCGGTTTTTTTTGCCTAATGGCGGTTCTACCAAATTCACGTGTGATGCATTAAAATTTGCATATTTTCTTGTGGTATGGCGTGCTATGGTCAACTGGTGATGTTTTATCAGGACTATTAACGGTTGATTTGCAAACAGGTATGTTAAAATTCTAATATAGTGATAAATGCTATTTTCTTTCAATTTTCAAATCTAGTTTTATCCAAGTCATCTTGCTAATTTTGGGTGTTTTTTATAGCAGTGTGCAATGTTCATTTCCTCTGTAGAAGTAGCCACTGACTTCTTCCGTTGGTAGCCTGTAACCCGCAATTATGGTGAGTTAACTCATACTTAAAATACCCATAAATATCTGCATAATACTGAGTTTATTATCACTATAAATTGTTTGGTCTTTAGTACGAATTTTAAGGGTCCTAATACTGTTTTTCTTCAAACTGGGTTTTTACGTTTTTTCGTTTTGGTAAATTCATCCAGTTTCGGCAATCGTTCCTGTATGGTTTGGCTCTTCACGTGACCTCTACCAGTGTAGAAGCACGGCGTCGTACAGCAGCCATTTTGTCCGAAACCAACAGGAAAACAGGTTTTATCTTTCCTTTTTTTATGGGGAATACCAACATCTGCGCGCCATATTATTTGTTTACCTATTTATTTTAGAAGAAATTGAAATTTTATTATTTTTTTAAAACTAAGTAATTAACCTACATTTGATAACATGTTTCTCTTTTATTATAATATTGTTTGTAAATAATGTAAAACAACTATCAAAATTGTAAGAACCGATCTGATAGGGAAATTAATTTTTTAGTTGATTTAAAAGGGGGTTATTTGCGCTTATAATATTACGGATGCTTGATCAAGTACACAGTATTATGCGTATTACATCAAGAATAAAGATTGCGTTAATTTTAATAGAAATAATGCGTCAGGGAGGTTCGTTTGTAAATTAATTAAAATTATATTTTTTCAATAGTTCATTCCTTACGAATATGAATAAAAACCATTTATTTGAACTGACTGTTTATGAATTTAAATTCCTACCTTTGTGAAATTAATAACAACAGCTTAATCTCTAAACTTGGTTAATTTCGGTGTTTCCAACCAAGTTAAATTCTAATTAAAAGTAACCGAATAAAAGGAAATACCGTGGCGCCCATCTATTTTTCCTTAATTAATTATCTTACCTTAATTAGGTACATTGTACTCACGACATTACTGCTTTACCAGGCGAATAGCTAAGCCGAAGCAAATGTAACCTGTTCTGTAAGTGTTACAGAATAGGTTACGTTTCACATTTCAGAATTCCCCATCGTTCCGGTACGTGGAAAAAAATTGACTCGAGGTCAAAGGTAAAAAAAGGGATTTTCGCGATTTTCTTCAAAACGGTGTATTCATCGTGAAATTACCTTAAACAAAAATTGTAGATCATAAAATTATCTATAAAAAAGGTATATTTTTTCTAAAAGACACCGTTCCTGAGATATAATGATATGAAAAGTTGTAAGCGTCTTTGTATGCATACGTTTCCACGCCACCTCTTAGGTACTGTACTTAGCGCATTTTTTTTAACGTGGTTTCTCCAATAGGCCAAATAGGTCTGTTGTGATTTTGTTTAATTGCATAATAACAGATATTCGCAAGGGTTGGAATTGATAAAAGCGTTTTAAATGAAAAAACAGTGATAAAAATAATTCGTCTGATTCATAATCTTCAATTACTTCTTCTTGTTGTTCTTCTTCTTGATCTCCTTTTTCTTCTTCTTTATCCTGGGTGTAAGTGAATTGCGTCAAAAGCAATGCATCGCATGTCTGTTCGTCAGTATCAAATGAATCCTCTGCCGTTGGTGATTCAACATTAGAACACGACCGGCCTTGACAATTCGTGCATGCCAGAGAACAAACCAGTCAAACTTTTTTGAAACCACATTTAGCACTGCATCCCTTTTACAGTTGCAAAAAATTGTGTTTAGCAGGTAAAAATTCCAGATTAAAGTGAGTGGCAGCAACCCGATCTGCCTGGCACGGTTGGAGACATCATCTGGTATACAGATGGTTTCAAAACCGAGCAGGGAACTGGAGCGGGCCCGTACAGTAAAATAAGGATTTCAAAATTCTCATTTCCACTGGGAATACACAGTTCTGCATTTAAAACGGAAATATATGCTTTACTGCACTGTGCAAATGAACATAACAGGAGGGCTTATAAAAATAAGCTGATCTGCATAATAACAGACAGCCAGGAGTCGCTAGGGGCACTAGTAAATCCCAAGGTAACGTCCAAACTGACATGGGAATGCCAAAACGAACTGGAAGTGCTGGGAGAACGCAAAAGGGGTTAATGAAAAAGCTGATGAGGTACCCACAGCACACCATACTTTGGACTAGAACCTGCTCTTGGAGTACCAAAACCACAGCACCAGGGCAAACCAGGGAATGGATCAGAAACAAACACGAGGAATACTGAGGGAGACTCAGTAGAATTAGACATGGAAAAGGCTTCATAAGGGGCCCATTCAAAAGAACAAAGGAAGAACTACTGATATAAAGTAGAAAAAGACTTCGCATAACAGGCACGATATCCTAAGAGGACACCTACAAGAGCTAGGCTCATACAGTGGGAACCCAGTTGCAGAATGTGCGACGAGGAGGAAGAAACAGCTTACTACATCCTGTGCCAATGTGAAAGCAGTGAATCACAAAAGACAGAAATTACATGGGCAACTGAAAATGAGTCCACAGGAATATATCAACCAACCAGTCTCGGGGCTATACAGACTTGTAGAAGGAACAAGATTTTGGGAGGAATGGTATGAAAGATAATGGAAGATTAGGCACAAAAACCAAGAGGCTGCGCTGCCTCCGGTAGTAAATCAAGACGACTTCCAGAAATTAATTCTTAGGTATTTCTAACGTATAAACAGATATTAGTACAATATTCAATAATAAACGTCAAACAACACTCTCAGCAAAAACATGCAGGGTTTTGTAAACACTATATATTAAAAATTTAAAATCATTGTGGTATTAACACAAAGCATCACTTGCATCTGTGTCTCAATAAATGATAGTAGATATTTTTTCTCCCTCTAAAATTAAATTTTCCGATAAATTCTTTTATTTTTAAAGGTCATTCATTAGACGAGTCGTCCTTAGGTCAACAGAAAATAGATTTTTCCAGCTGCCTTAATTAAGCTATAAATATCGCCAGCGGAAACGAATTGGAAAAGTCTTCATTTAACTCGATTATGACGGAAACTTTATAGATCCTTAGAAATCTTATAATGAAACTTGGTAAACGGAATTTTTAAATAAAGTGCAAATTTAAGATTTACGGTTGTTTAAGCATAAAGTGAAAAAATATTGAGAAATTATAACATTTTATCGAATGTGTTTTTGTAGTGCAAATTTAATAGTAATTTAATAATTCTCAAATTAAAAAAATACAAATCTAGGCAAAACGATTTTTTTAAAAATTATTTCACGTAACTAGAACAAAGGCCTTTTATTTTGACTTTTGCAAAGAGCGCACGCGTTAGTAAAGTACAATTTTTTTTTTGAAAACGAAAACTAAAAGCGCGGAAAAACCATGTTTTTAAGTCTTGAGGACCAAAGAGGAACCCATCCTGCCATTTAGATAGCCGTGGTAGTGTTTTTGACGTCTTAGTTTAATTTTCCTTCTATTTCTGAGAACCTAAATATTCCTGCAATTCATTCTTTAATTTGTTTAAAACTATACACATTTGCAAAATAATAGAGAATCCCTTTTTTTATAGGTATTTTTACGGCTTCTTTTCAAAAGAATTAGCCAATATAATTTCTTCTCCAGTAGCAAGTAGGATAGTCACCAACTTCCTGACAGAACAGGGGCCTCTGAGGTATCATCCCCAAAAGATGAGAAAGACTAACAATGAACCCTGTAGCTTTGTGACGGATCAAGCGAAACCGCGGAATATATACTATGCAAATGCCTGGAATTAACACGCCAAAGGCTAAAATATCTAGAAGAAGCGTTGTTGACTCCTCAGGATATAAAGAAACTTGCCCACCGAAATATCTCTTACTTTGCGAAAAATTTGGGAACTGAAGGGGTCATCTACCGCAGGGTATCTACAAAATATCTTCCTAGGTCAAAGTGGAAGTAGGACTATGTTAAGCTGAGCGACTCCATTTTCTACAATAGAACACACGATAATAGGCTTTAAGCCTTTGTGGACTGTACCAGGAGAAAAAAAGAAAATCTTCCATGTAACTTTTTATTATCCAAACAGATACTGCCCTTAAGATTAGTTTTTAAATTTTCTACAAAATCATTTTTATACAAATTAAATAATTTCCTTAGACTTTTAGGAAAGTAAATCTCAACTTTTACCCTGCTATTATAAAACTGATTTTGCTTTTCTTTTTCAGGTAAGCATATCATCCTATATTTTCCAGCAAATACACCATGGTCACGGTAAGTAGTTAAGTTTTTATATTTTGTAATGCCACTTCCCATCTCTACTGTAAAAAAATAACGTTTCATATATTTAAAATATTTTTTGTCAGAATATTTTCTGTTATTTCTTTAAATTCTATAACTCTCTTAATAAAACACATTTTAGTGTCTCTTAGCTTAAGTGTTATCGATGGCGGAAATCTTGGACAAATAAATTCGTAAATTTAACACAATACATCTTCGAAAAGACTTTACAGAAAAAAAAGTGGAAATAGAAAAATATTTTGATAAATCTCCAAGGAAACTTTTTTATCCATTTTAAATAAAATTTCTGGCCAATAGTAAATACGCGAGAAATTCTATCAAAAAGCAGTTTCTTTCACAGCTGAATTGGAAAATTGTTTATTTTCTTTAATATATTTCACTCACTCTAATCCGCGGTGGCAAGTTCGTTTCGAATCAATTTTCTTATAAATACTTTATTGGATTTTTAGACAGATGAGTATTTGCAGTAGTTATTTTCATTTTCTTGGGATTACCGAAAAACAAAGGTTTAATTATTATTTAAATTATAATAAATTTACAATTTTGCAAATCAGTTTTCAGGTTTTTAAGAAATTTAGCAAAAATTATTTCATAAAATCGTTCGTGCTTTATATAGGCCAATAAGGCAGTTTTAAACGAAACTAAGTTGATTAAATCAAATTTATTTGTTTAAACCAAAATGTATTTTACTTTCTATTCTTAGTACTTGTCAAATCATCCCCGTATTACTGGAAGCCAATCACGTATTTTTGATATTATATTAAAAATGATCCAAAGTAGTGTTGAAAATAAAAATAAAGATATTTCCATATTACTTAGTTAGTTTCCCTTTGGTACAACTTAGTTTCAGACTTTAATCCAAATCCTAAGTGATTTACATAATGATGCAAATAAGGATCTCGTAATTGGTAAATATGGGCATACGACAGAGAAACTAATCTTGTTACATAATACTTAAGAACAACTTATTACATTAAGAGTACTTTAAGATCAAATAAGTATGTAATATATTTAGATTTTCATGTCAGTTGGGTCCCAAAAATGTTTTTATTACAGCGTTATTCAATATTTCTATATTATACAGTGAGCAGCTTAAATATAGAACACATCATGTAAAAATCAGGTATTGGGTTTAAAAAAAATGCTCGCACGCGTCTATCATAATTTTTTCTTGTCCATTTTTTGCACCAAAGAGAAAATATACGGTGTGCGTCAAGAGTAGATTTTGAGACCAAAGTTGATTTTTTTAATGGAACACTATTTGTTAAAATCCATTTTCGAAATCTGTGTCAAATTCTACGCATGATTTATGTAGCATATCCTATTCCTACCTTTAACTTTTTCGGTGCAAAAAAAAAAAACAATTTAATTTTAGGTTCATACTTTAGAGGTAAAACAAGTAAATTTTGTAAGTGGATTGTCATTATGACTTGTGTCAGTAATTAAACTGATTATGGCGCATTTAAACAAAACTTGGCTTCATTACTAAACCGTACCTGACGATGAAATAATGGATTTAAGTTTCACATTTCCATCATAGTTTTACAAAACTTTAGTCTGCGATCGGAATCATCTTCGTTCAGCTCGTGTAGTAACCTAATCTTGAACGAATGATACTTCTCTTCCTTCAATACACTCAAAGTTATTCGTTGGCTAACATCATTATTTGAAGCTACTTTACAAAATGTGCAATGATAGTTATCCTTATCATCTATCAAAATGATAAATCTTGTATCTTCATTAATTTTTGGATGACCTGGCCGAAAACGATTTTTGACTGTCCCTGTTTCTCTATTTTTTTTTCAATTTTACTGACTGTACTTCTGGTAATGGGCCCTTATGGATATTTTGCGTTAAACAAATTATAAACTTCTTTCTGGGTTCTTGTTTTGTCTTCATATCCAATGAAAATTAAAATTTCAATTCGTTTAGTTTCATTTAAATGCCCAATATTCACTTTTATTACTGACACAAGTCATAATGACAATCCACTTACAAAATTTACTTGTTTTACTTCTAAAGGTATGTATCTAAAATTAAATTGTGGTTTTTTCCTTTTGCGTTTGAATCGTGCGTAGAATTTCACACAGAATTCGAAAATGGATTTAAAAATGTGTTTCATAAAAAAAATCAACTTTGGTATAAAAATCTACTTTTTGACACAACCTGTATAGTTTCTCTTTAGTGCGAAAAATACACAAGGAAAAATTATGATACACATTGTTTTATAATACGGCTCTTAGCCATTTTATAAACTGGCAGATCAAATACGAGCCACATTCTTAAATAGATGATTATGATAAAGAAAATTTACAATTTAGGAGGAAAACCTAACGACAACTAACCAAAAACTAACCAGGGTTAGAAGTTGTTTACGGTCCCCAATAATTGCATCCTATTTGGGTCAAACCACGTAATATACATTTATTACCCAAAAAGGTGCATTGGGTTTAACAACAACTTCAAACTATTCCTTTCAGGTTAGTTTTTGGATAGTTGTTGTTAGTTTTCCTTAAAACCTAATAATATTAAACAATTTATATAACCACATCACTATTTAATAGTGATATTGAATTCATTTATAAATGGCTAAAAAAACCTAATATATTACTAAATATTACTATTTCAGGTTAGATTTTTAATATATTATATTATATTTTTCTATTATATAATATGAAATATTATATCATATTAAATATCATCTATATATATATATATATATATATATATATATATATATATATATATATATATATATATATATATATATATATATATATATATATATATATATATATATATATATATATATATATATATATATATATATATATATATATATATAAATAAATAAAAAAATATTGTATTCCTAATAGTGAGTAATATGATTCGCATTTTTTCCGTTTGAATGTTATTTTGTTCACAACAGTAAGTAGTATGACTCACATTTTTTATTAAAAATTTAGACACCCACAGGCAGTAAGCGCCTTTGCTAATTTTGTCGCAAGCTAATATTTGCTCTCTACAATTTCTATTTGTGAAAAATGAATATTAAATTAGTTTGAGGTTTTAAGTAAACGATGATTTTTCTTGGTAAATATCCCATCGAATAATTTTTCTAAATCGCTGTTCGGTGACTAAGAAGAAAAACAACCTAGTTGGTATTCAATGCCAACTAAAACTTGGTAATTAATTATCGCAAAACTAGACTAAGATAAATTGAGTAAAATATTTTTCTAAGGGAAACTGAAACCGGTCCAGCAAAAGACTATTAATAATCGGTAAATGCTAAATTGTGGTGTCCTATTACTTTTTTTCGTCTATTTAGTTTTCCTGGCATAGGAAACAAGCTATTTAAACTTTTTAAATGCCTTTTGAAAAAGACTTTTAACCAATCAAGAAGAAGGATTTTACATTTAGAAAAAGAGAACAGTAAATACAGGGAAAATCAAAAATCATATACTATCGCTTCATGGAACATTTCTTGGCCAAAACGGCCCCACTTTTGAGGGACAGTATGTGAAAGGACATATTCAGAATTGGGATTTCACTTTTATTTTTAAATTGGGTGTTTTAATTTTAATAAAATCTGGTACAGAACATTAACTGAAATACCTTTTAATGATAAACTTTTATTATTATTATTGACCAGTAGAGTTCCTTCGGGCTATTTTATTAATTTTTTACCAAATTTTGTAGATAATACCTTTTTTTATTTAGTTCTACATAAAAAGGGTAATTAACTTGATAAATTTAATGGCTTTCTAGACATTCTAATTTTATACTTGGATAATACGAAAATAATAACATTTAAAATATAGGATAATAGTAGTTTTTACAAATAATTTTTAAACGGTCCACCTCTTGCCTCAATACTTAAATCCTAATTTTATTAATTTTTTGTCAAAATTGGTAATAATTTTTAATATTACTTTATTGCACCAAACAATTTAAAAAGTAAAGTATCTCTAAAGCCTTCAAGTTTATGTTTTTTGTGTAAAACTAAGTGGAACGTAAGTATAATGTATGAAATTATCAATAATATTATTACCAGGGAAATTATGACAAAATTATAGTAAAAAAATGAATAAAATTTCCGAAACTACGCTTCTGGCACTTAATAGTAACAAAAATTTATCATCAGAAAGGTTATTTCGGTCAATGTTTTGACTGTAGCAATTTTTATTTAAATCGACAAACCTAATTTAAAAGTAAAGGGAAAATATCAATTTCTTTTTTTAATATTCTGTAGCTTTAAAACAGGACCGTTTTGGGGTTGCGTTGATATGACATTTGTGTTTTATTTTTGGCTAAGGAATCTTTCATTAGCGGTGGCATATGTTTTTTAAATTACCCTCTATAGTTAATAAATATATTCTATTATTTGTTTAGGGCTTATTTGAAAAAAATCTTGTTTTTTTAAATAAAGACAGTCCACGAAGGCTTAAAAGCTAGTACTCAGCGTACCGCTGGTGCTTATTATTATTTTTTATTTTTTAAGACAAATAATTATTATTAGGGCTTGTAATTATTCTAAAACTGTTCTAAACTAACTTTTTTAATCTGCCAAATAAAGGACTTTACAGAACAGGAAGGTTTCATTATTTTACAATTGCCACCTTTTTAATTTAAGCATTTCGGTAGTCTTTCCGGTTTTGTGGTAAACAAGCGACTATGGAAACAGAGATTTGTAATAAACAACATCCTATTTGTGCCGCTTGGGAGACTCTAAAACAAGGACTACGTGGTGAAAAAGGGAAAATAATAAGAAAAGGAGACTAGGGGAAACATAATAAGGTCGTTCAAAGAAAAACCCCGAGTTCTTTAATACAAAAATATATGTACTGGAAATTTAAGATGGCTTTTTCTTAGTGTGTTATTAGGTACTTATTTGTCTTTGTTGTGCCCTTATTAAATTAAAATTTAAAGGATTATAAGGTTTTATTAGGACATAAATTATATTGAACTGTAGAGACCGAAGTCGTTTGCCTCAGGTGAGTTCAACTCCACTTCGACCCAAGAAAATTTTTTGTGGGTATTTCCTATTGGTTAGTTGATCCCCTTTATTTCAAGATTTTTTCAAAGTTAAAAATATTTCGGAGAGCAAATTTTTTCTATATATTCGGGCTCTAGGATTGCTCTTTTTAGATATTTTAGCTTTTAGCAAGGTAACATCGTGTATTTGCAGAATATATTGCATACCCCCTTTAAAAGTGACAAATTTTATTTTTTTTAATTAGGTCTTATAATATTCACATACATAAAGCGTATATATTAATTTTATAATAACATAAAATAAAATAAAAAATTATTGTATTCCTAATATTAAGATTCGCATTTTTGAATTCGGATGTAATTGTGTTTACAATAGTAAGTGATATGACTCACGTTGATTTTCTTTATTTAAAGATTTTTAGAGAGCAAGTTTTTCCTATATATTTGGGTTCTAGGATTGCTCCTTTTAGATATTTTAGCTTTTAGCAAGATAATACCGTGTATTAGAATATATTGCATACCCTCCTTAAAAGTGACAAATTTAATTTTTTGTTTTTAATTAAGTTTTAAAATATTTACATACATAAAGCGCATATATTTATTTTATAATGACATAAAATAAAATGAAAAATTATTGTATTCCTAATAGTAAGTAATATGATTTTCATTTTTTGCATTTGGATGTAATTGTGTTCACAATAGTAAGTGATATGACTAACATTGATTAACTTAATTCCAAGATTTTTGAAGAGCAAGTTTTTTCTATATATTTAAGCTCTAGAGTTGCTTCTTTTAGATATTTTAGCTTTTAGCAAGGTCATACCGTGTATTTGCAGAATATATAGCATACCTTTTTTAAAAGTGACAAATTTAATTTTTTTTAAATTGATTCTTTAAATATTCACATATATAAAGCGTATATATTAATTTTATAATGACATAAAATAAAATGAAAAATAATTGTATTCCTAATAGTAAGTAATATGATTCGCATTTTTTGCACTCGGATGTTATTGTGTTTATAATAGTAAGTGATATGACTTACGTTGATTTCCTTAGTTTAAAGATTTTTGGAGAGCAAGTTTTTTCTATATATTTGGGTTCTAGGATTGCTCCTTTTAGATATTTTAGCTTTTAGCAAGGTAATACCGTGTATTCTCAGAATATATTTTTTAATAAAATTAGATATCGATATTTTAACCGATATTTTATTGGGAATTGAGCGTCACAAGTGGATTTCTTAGAAGTAAGTAAATTTACAAAAAAAACTGCTGCGATCTGAATTATGGCGAAATCAACTAAACTGTGTATTTTTTTACAAATGTGGCATAACTTTAAAATAATACACCAAAATAAAACCAAATTTAAGTTACTTTTATAATTTAAACTATTAAAACACAAGGTATATTTTCCTTTGGCTCTACGATACACATCACTATATATTTTATAATTTGTGTCGATATGGCCTAAGTACTAAGGTACCGAGGGTGTGTGAAGAGAGTATACGATATGTTCACATTGTTCGTTGTTAGTCTTTCCAATCTTTTTGAGCTGTGCCAGGAAATTAGTAAATATCCTAAGTTTATTTTCTTAAAGCTCTAGTTGTTCTTTGGTATACTTAGGAAAATTTGAGATTAATATCTTTTTTAAATTTTAATGCTAAATGAACTCTATAGTTGTTTTCAGAAACATTCCCACCTATTTCGATTGCAATAAATGTCTGCTTGGAAGATAGTAACATATTTTCCAAGAAACTTGACAAGCCTACATTGTTTTTCATCTTTCTACCAAGTTTATGAGTCACGTTTTAGCTGTGGTTTGCTTTTCTTACGATTTGACGTCTATGTTGAAGACACACGCAATAGAAATTATACTAAATAATTTATTTTTCTCGTAAGTGCAAAGAAAGTAAAAAAATATTATTAATTAAACACAATAGTTCTTTTTTAAGTAACCAATAATAATTTAATTGACACAGAAACGTTTTAATTAAAAAAGAAAAAAAAATTGGCTTACTTGGAAAGCTAGTTAAGTAGCATTAAGAGTTTAAGGTAATAAACCACAAACCATATCACCAAAAGACATATAGGTTCTAGTTTTATTAAATCCCCTAAGTCCCTGCTTCGTAATAAACACTAAATAAAATAAATACAGAGAAGTCTACAATTATCTGCTCTCGGCCTTTTTTACGTCTCGACGGAAATCTGTAACGTGGCTATTTGGAAAAAAACCAATAAAGTGGCCGGATTGGCGTTATTTAAGCCGCAGGAGAAGTGTTAAAACAAAGATAATTTTCGACGGAAAACCAACCACTGAAAAATCTAATTCTGTACAGGGTGTCTGGATAAGGGTACGAAGCGGCTGTATCTTAACGATGGTAAGGTCTAGAGGTTATGGAAAAATGTCTAAAAATTATTTTGAAGGTTTTAATTCCATCGCTAAGGGTGTAACTGCTATAAAGAAACAAACGAAGTTGCCTGCTTTATCTTAAAAAGTGTACATTTGGCAACATTGCAAATATTATCATCGAATCGGGCGTATCTTTAAACCACTATGTAGAAATTTTTATAATTTACTTTGCTGTCGTTCTCGAAAACGACTCTGTTCCCGGACTTATTCAAGACACTGCATATAAAACAAGGTAGAATATTGAAATTAATTTTTTTTTGTTAGATTTAATCCTGATTACAAACTTTCCAATAAAATAACAATATACTTTTAAACCCTGTAGACTTTTTTATTTTTCTTTTCTATACACTCGTTTTTCAACATTATGCGAAACTTTTCTCATTAGGTATGCAAAAAGTAAAAAAATCCTTTTATAGCGTAACAAGAAAATTTGAGTTGTTAAAAAGTTTTGAAATACCGGCACGGAATTTTAAAAAGTTGGAAATATGAACCATTGTATAAATGCCGTAAGATTTTTTTCGATTTTACGAAAAGTCTATTATATTTACTTAAAAAAAAGGTTTTAGAAAAGTGTGTAACAAGGAAATTTAGCATTAAAGCCATTATTATTGTACGAGGGAGCTCAAATATCTTTTAGACCCATAATTTTATTTTTTCAACCAACTGAACGTCCTTTAACATTTTTGCAATGAGTTATCTAAAAGACATGCATGCATGTCATAGTTTCTATTTTTTTCTTTTAAATAATGGAACTGTAGCAAGTAACGATTTTAAGCATACTACTGGGAATTTACGTTGTCACGTGTCTCATTGGTCTATAAGATTTATTGTGGACCGTACAACGGTCGAAAGTTTGCCGCACGCGAGATGTCCAAAAACTTCGACAACGAAAATCAACAGAGACCTAAACTTCCTTTTTTTAAAATACCACAAACATCACAAATAAGTGTTGCTAGCGTCGACGAAATAGAAAATTTTATTATTATTTTTAAGGTACTAAAATATTTTAATACCTCCTTAAAATATTCTGTATATGTTGTTTGAAAAACACATAATAATTCTACCAAAAACTGAACTTTCTACTTTGTTTGTTCCTTCATCCCTAAAGTGTCCAGACTATGAAACCTGCTACCCGCAGAAGATTTTCCTTTTTCTCCAAGTCTCCAAATATTTAACCCTAGAACTACAAACCAGGGTAGATATCTACCCCAAGTAAAGTTTGATAGGTAAATAATAATAAGTAAAATCGTAACTTTTCTTTTAAATATTTTTTATATCTATAATTTTTTTTTATTTTCCATGAGAGAAACAGAAATATATTCGTAAAAAAAAACAATATTTTATATTATAATATATTTATATATTAATAATATATTTAATATATTTAATTGATTTTTTTCATTAATCAACTTGTTTGAATTTTTAAAGTCCCAAATAAATAGATATTTTTAGCAAAACATCATGATGATATATTTTTTCTTAAACTCTTACGTGTACTCTCTGAAATCCCATTAGAAATTTGAAAATCGGTTGTTTGGAAAAATGATTATAAATTTTTGTTTGTTAAATGACGGTCTGACTGATTTTCAGTACTTATAGCTATTCAAATCAATTTTTAACCAGCTAAATCTTGATAAAATTAAAGTTGCTTTTCACTATTCTTTTGGGCATAAAAAAAAACGAAAAAAATAGAGTACTCATAAGTCAGATTACTGCTTTCAGAACTTCCTCCTACAACACTTCAGACACCCACGGTACGTTAGTACTTAGGCCTCAGCCTTCGTGGACTGTCCTAAGTTAAAAAAAAGTCCTTTTACAACAAATCACAACGTAGTTTTCTCCTTCGAAGAGCAGTTTATATGCATCTCCATCATTACAGACACCCCGGCCTTTTGTGAGCCTCTAACCTCGTTTTGTGCCAAATTTTCGCCTTAACAGATAATATTTAGCTGCCCTAGATATAATGCCAAAAACCTTTCTTGGCTTCTGGCGTGTTGTGACTGCATCGTGTTTATCGATTTTGACGCAGGTGCCGAGTCGATTTTCAACGTAAAAAATGGGCAGTTTTAGTTAAATTAGGAAGCGCAGGTTCGTGTTCGCCAGGCGGTGTTGTGTAATAAGAGTATTAGGTTTTTTAAATAGCTCAAGTCATGCGAAAGAGAATATTATAGAAAACGAAATTGTTTTCAAGGTTAAAGTTAATTCGGGTTATTCAGAATAATTTATTTATTTGCAAATATTACACTAGATAATATACAGGGCCCCAAAAGGGAAGGGAACAACCCTTTTTTAAAGGATAAAAAAAATTTTCGGTAATGCAATTTTTCGAAAAAAACTTGGTCCTTATCCCAAAGTTTTTAATTTTAACTAAGGAAAAAAAGGGAAAAAACCTTTTTTAATTTTTTTTTTTTTTTTTCCCAAAGTTTTAAACTTTTTGGGCAAACCCCCCGGTTAAAAATTGGGGATTCTTGAGGGTTTTGGGGAGTTTTTAAAAAAAAAAAAAAAAAAAAAAAAAAAAAAAAAAAAAAAAAAAAAAAAAAAAAAAAAAAAAAAAAAAAAAAAAAAAAAAAAAAAAAAAAAAAAAAAAAAAAAAAAAAAAAAAAAAAAAAAAAAAAAAAAAAAAAAAAAAAACCCCCCCCCCCCCCCCCCCCCCCCCCCCCCCCCCCCCCCCCCCCCCCCCCCCCCCCCCCCCCCCCCCCCCCCCCCCCCCCCCCCCCCCCCCCCCCCCCCCCCCCTGTCACATTATTTTGGGACACCCTAAAAAAGCCCCAGTTAAAACCCCAAAAAATTTTTCCTTTTATTTTCTTTTTTGTTAATGGTACAAAAAAATTTCGTTGTATATATTTTATCTTTAAAACAAAAAAAAGTATTCTTAAGGTTACGACTTATACAGGGTGTAAAAAGAATGATGCTCACGATTCTAATGGGCGATAGTGGAGCTCAAAACAAGTCAAACAAGCCAAAAACATAGGGGTCAAAAGTTAATTGTTTTCGGAATATGGCTTTTAAAAGTTTAAAAAATTTGGCAACACCGCGCCGGCTTCATCGCAGCGAGTCAAACATCGAACGTTTTTTGCAAGGTTTAGCATATTTACACTTTTTTTAAAGAGATGTTTATTTACATACAAATAAAAAAAATTACTTCTTGCAATTTATTTTGATATTTAATTTGGAATTAAATTTAAGTAAAAAACAATAAATTATTGTTTGGTTTTTGTTTGTAATTAAAAAGTACTTGTACTTATCACAAAATTAGGCTGAATACCCATTCCAAGGACACAAATTATTATGTTTTAAACAGTTCTTTCTTTATTTAAATTTCTCGGTTACATACATCTCGTTTTCAAAATTCTTTGGTACACCTGCACTATGGTTATCGTAAATTTATAACATATCGGCATATTTTCCCGATTTAATAAACAAATGACGTTCACCACGCACAAGGCTTCTTCTGATTATCGCTGTTGCCAATTGTTTTTTAAATTTTTAAGTGGGGAAAAAATTATTATTATTTTTTTTTATTTGTAGATTGAAACATTTAAAATTTAGTTTTTTTTTTAGCAAATAAATCAACTGATAAGCGATTAAGACATAAGTTTCCAATTGTTGAGGTTTTTAGAAATAATTGCTTCCAAAATTTGTAACTTTGATATCGTTTAGACAAAAGTCTGTCAAGTTTTGACAGATATGTCATATAAACTTTTTGACTTCTTTTGCGCTCCACTATCGCTCATTAAAATCGTGAGCATCATCCTGTTTACACCCTGTATACTATTCGTTGTGTACGAAAATATCCGAATGCTTGACCGATATTTCACGGTCTAATAATGGTTGCCAGCTTTTCGAAATGTCAATGTTAGGCTTGCTATAGTTATTTTTCTAGTAAGTGCGCAAAGTGATATTTTTTCGCACGCAACTGCAAATCGAAGTTCGGGCATGCAATGAAGTGCGGAAAAATCACTTTACGCATTAGGAACTATTTTTGCTACGAGCCTTAGATAAAAACAATAATTATTATTTGAAGAATCTTTAATTAAATCTACAAAAAACATAACAATTTACATTTAAACACCGCGTTTAAAATTAAGTCGGCACTATTGCTAACTTTTTTATTATAAAAGATACAAGTTAGGTTAAATTAGCAATTAGGCGATAATAAAAAAAACAAATAAACATCAGATTTACGAGTTATTCACAAAAAAATACTTTTTGCAAATGCAACATCCTGTATTTGTTACGTCAATTCGATAGAGAATGTAATTTTCTTACAAAAGTTTTTACATTTTTCCCAAAATGAAAAATAGAAAATTATTTAATTTTTAAAAGTATTTTTTCATCCCGGACGCAGGCAGCCATGAAAATTTTTAAAATCGATTCTTTTTACAAAAATTGTCGTAGTACGCTATAACTAAGTAATATTGATAAAATACATAATGCTAATAATATTGCGGATTCTAAAAAAATAAAATTTAAAAAAATGTTCAAAAACACCCCCTTTTCAATCACTTTTGGGTACACTTTAAAACTTTTCTCGAGCTTTAAAATTGTATTGCCATGATGTTTCAATGACGTTCCTAATAGCCTTTGGGAAGTTGAATAATATCTTTATATTGTATTTTGTAAACTTGGCACAAGTTTCTGTGGTCTTATTTGTGGTACATATTTTTTTTTTTTTTTTTAAAAATTTAAAAAAGGTTCCTAAGCATAGATCAAGATTTTTACAGCTTTTGGAATTTTCAGAAACCCCAAAATAGAATACATTAATTTCGGGTTGTTGATTAATTAAAGGTTTTTTCTTATTTCTAACTTAACAAAAACATTTTGTTTGATCGAATTTTTGAAAAAGTACTAAAAATTCTTCTTTTTGGGCATTTTTTTTTTGGGAAATAGTTCATGTATCGCTCTAAAGCCTGACCTTTTTTTTTTGGCAAATTATGTAGCATTCATCATTTTACACTTCTTCAAATAGTAAAATTTTAAACAACAACAAAAAAAAAACTGTTTTATAATTTATAGTTGTCACTAAAGCTTTATGACGGATGGGCTATTACTGCCCCCCCTATTTTTTTGCTTTTTATTGGGAAAATTTTGCTGAATAGTGTGAAAATAAATTTAAAAAAATTTTAATTTAAAAAAAAGTTAAATATGAAGAAAATTAAAAACCGCAATTTCCCTAAAAATCCCACTTTAAAAAAATTATTTTTAATAAGTTTTGGGGGTTTAAAAGATAAAAAATACCCTTTGTTTATTATATTTATAAAGAAAAAAATTATTTTATAATTTTATAAAAATACCAAAAAAAAACCCAAAATAACCAAGTTATGTCCTCCGTTTTTTTTTTTTTTGGGAGGTTTTTTCTTTTTTGTTTAAAAAAGTGTATTTTTTTTTTTTTAAAATCATAATTTTTTTAGTGAATTTTAGGAAAAATTAAATAAACCAAATTTGGACAACTTTAAACCAATTTATTTTACTATAAAGCACAAAAAAGCTTTTAAAATTTTTTAAAAGTTGGGAGTCGCTTACTGGGGGGGCTTATAATACAAAATAGTTTAACGGTGCTATATAAAAACACTGTTTTAAACTATAACAAGGAAAGTAATTGGGGAAAAAATTTTGAAAAAGGCTAAATTCGTTGTAATTAAAAATTTTTTTTTGCGTATAATGATAAAATTTTAATTTTAAATTTTATTTGGGTGTATTGTTTTTTTTTGTCTGTTTAAATAAACATAAGGCTTCCCCATTTGACAAAAAAAAGTTATAAAGAATGAAACTTTTTAAGAAAAAAATTTACTATTGACAAATATTTCTAGAATTTTAATAAACGCACCGAAAAAGTCAGCAAAAAAACACATTTAAGCTTATATTACCACTACAGAGAAAACACAACCAGAAACAACAAAACCCACCAAGACATAAATAAAAAAACGTTATTTAACTCAAAAAAAAAAAGTCATTAAAGTGTTGTTAAATTTAGAAAAGGAAAAAATTTGCTTTTTCAGTCACCAAATTATTTACTTTTTAGTTATCATATAAACTGGTATGATAGAAATGTTATCAACTTGTTAGAGCCAAACTATTAAAAACAATTACATGTAAATGTATGTCCAATAAACCAAAAATGCAATTACATTACCATAATTAAGCAGAACTAACCGAATTAAGTGATTCTATTATTTTGATGAGAGGAAATATAATTTATCTGGTGACAGATCCACCATTTTAGAAACACAATTATTATTTTCAGCATTGCGGTGATTATTTAGTTATTCAGAATACAAATTGTTATTAATTTGAGTACATAAAGGAGGTGGGTAAAATTCGGCCTTTTTTTTGCCCATCAGATTTGTGAAAATTAAAAGTTTCAATAAGGGCCATTTTTTTATATTTATAATAAGTCCAATTATCTTTATTTAAATCTACAATAATTGGTTAAAAAATCAGAATAAGAAAAAAAACCTTAAATTGCTTTTTTTAATTTTGCATTTTACACTTTTTTTAATGTTTTATTTTAAACAAATATATGATGCGCTCTGTGCACCAACATAATTTTTTTATTTCATATTATACTTAATAAGCTTATAAACCAGCATTTATTTATTTTGGTGCGTTAAGCGCATCATGATTTTTTTTAAATAAAAGATCAAAAAACATGTAAAATGGCAAAAACTTAATAAAAATAGCAAGTTTAAAGTTCTTTTAGGTACTTGTCATTCTGATTTTATACCAATTCATTGTAAATGATACTTGGACTTATTATAAATATAAAAAAAAATTGAATTTTCACGAATATGATGGGATAAAAAAGGCCGATCTTTACCCACCTCCTTTAAAAACACAAAAGGTAATTTGGGCATTAAAAATAAATTCTGGAATTAGATACAATGTTACGAGAATTTCTTTTGGGTATAAACATTTATTATAGTGATTAAAAATATATACTAAGCGACATAGAAAATGCAACACCAAGTAGGAATGCTCTAATTTGAGCATACTTTTACAATTTTTAGGTCTACTGATAAATATATATTGATTAAAATTTGAACTCGAAATTCCGCAAAATAGCTGAAATATCCCACCTTAATGTTAATAATGTGTCTAAGCTCCTTTGTTCGCTACACATTCCTTCTTCCTATCATATCCCATACATGTTCGATGGGGGAAAGGTCTGGGGATCGAGGAGGCCACTGAAGCAGATTTTCACCGGATGCTTCTAAAAGTTCTAAACTAAAACGGTCGTGCATTGTCCTGCTGAAAAAGCGGATCTTGCAATGTTTCCAAAAAGGAAAAAATATGTGATTGTAAAACTTTGTGAATATAGCGCTGGGCAGTCAAGCTACCTTAAATGAACACAAATCGTGACTTGCTGCCGTAACCAATAGCACTCCATACCATAACACCCACAGTGCGATGAATTTGCCGCCATTCGATGGTAAATTGGACGTTCCGCCCTTCATCACGTCTTCTCCTTACTCTTGCATGGCCATTATATGTGCCCAAACAGAATCTGAACTCATCACTGAACACGACTGAGTTTCATTCCATATTCCATTCAAGTCTCTTCCTATTCCATATCAATCGTTGCTGACGATGCTGTAGAGTCAGAGGTAGTACAAGATGGTGACGGTATCAAAACAGCCCAAAAGACCTTATTCGGCGATAAATTACCCTCATTGTTATTGCCATTCCAAACCCATTAAACTACTACTACTACGTACTAAAACATTTTATCTTAATAGAGATAGAAACCAACCTGGCTCACACCGGTTTAAACTCAGATCATGTAAAATTTTAAAGGTCGAACATGGTTCGCAACTGCCCTTATTGTGGAAAATCGATCTCTAAGTGCTAGTTGCCTCAAATATCGATCCTGTCGCTCTGTAGTTAGTCTTTGGTGTCTAGTACCTCTAACTCGTCGATTTTGGCCTTCTTGAAACCACGCTGGATAACATCTCATTACAGTAGCTTCGTTTCGATTAACACGATAAGCGATTTCTCTAAAAGAAAATCCGACTTCACGTAACCCGATTATCCGACCTCTTTCAAACTCGGAGAGTTGAGTAAAGTTAGCGCGTCTGCGAAGTCTAGGCATAATAATGCAAAAAACAAATGAAACCAAACAAATCCAACACAGAAAAATCACTGAGTATTAAGTAAACATGTTTATATTGTTCGGATCCTGATATCAAAAAAAAACATTTACAAAAAAAAGTATGGCTCGGAACGCTTTCAAAATTTTATCAGCGTATACTTCCATGATTGCAAATATGTTTACAACTTTTTATCAAAATTCAATAAATAATTCTGGGTGTCGCATTTTCTATGTCACTTAGTATATTTTGGTTATATTTAGATCATAAAAATGCCCAAATTTAACCTCTTTTTTACAAATCCGAACCTTTTTACCAATAACTTGCAATTTTTGGTTTACCCAACCGGAATAAAAATAACATTCTGAATTCAATCGGATAATTGGAATCGAAACTGTGCGCCAGAACGAACATCGCGTCGTGTTTCTATATTTGAAATCGGAAATTCGAGTTTTCTGTACATTGAAGCAAATCAGCTATACACGTCTGTAAATTGTAAATTGGTCGGATCAGGTGTTGTGCCACAGAAGTATCGGGTTTAAACATTGAATAGCATGTTTAGGACCATGTTAATTGGTTCTGTGGTCCTTAAAAAAACGATTAATTAACTCGATTAATTCTATTCAGCTGTTACCATAACACAAGCTTTATTTTTTTTTTTTACTTCTAATCTCACTGGAACTTTGATTAATACAGAAAATTTTTGCAACAAACCAAAATTTTCTAAAACTTCAGGTAATTGAAACAACATTGTGACATTTTCACCATAAATAAAACTATCTAATTAAAATTAATGGCGATAACGTCGTCACGGGTTGATACCTGTCTAAGGACTTCAGAAGAACAAAAGGATGTTACTCACCAGTGTCTACAATTAACTCATTCAGCTAAGCGAAAGCCAGCTGAAGCGAAAGTTAGCGTTATCGTAAGGCAATAGCCGACGATAATTCGCAAGGCGATGTTAGGCCACGCGATGTTACACTGAATGAGAAGACGCTCAATGCTCGATGTTCAAGCCAGGGGTCCAAATTTTGAAAAAGAGAGCAATCTCTCAATCCTTCTACCACAACAGATCCATGTCCAGCGGCAACCAGCCTATTGTGACATGGTACGCCCCACTTGGAATGAGGTAGCGCATGCTCGGTATTACCTTACCACTTGCAGACCTTCTCCAGTGGAAGCCTGTCACCAGGCAGTTTGTTCGGCGATAAAACGAGCGAGTAGACCGAAGAAGTATGTGCCAACAATTTCCGTCGTTAATAGCATGGACTGACAGCCATGCCAGGACATAGTCCGACACTATATGGTCAAGTTTCGTCTTCTTTTAGACTCATCAGACGTGGAGTTAACCACGTGACTAGACGGAAAAGTAATATACTCGTACTTGAGTACGTTTGTCACGTACATTTATCGTTTTGTTCTTCTGAACTCTTCAGAAGGGTAGTATCAACCCGTGACGACGTACGGTTATCATTGTATGTTGTCAGCAATCGACCTTAGCGTTGGTGAGCTGCAGATTACTTTCTTACACTTTTGTTAACAAGGATAATTAATTTATTATTTTATTATATTCTGTTATAATTTGTATTAAATATAAAAAAATTAAAAAAATAAATTAAATAAAGGGGCCCGTGTTCCTCAACAAGGTGCAATTTCCTGCGGACATTCCTCATTAGGTTTTGGACATCTTCGACATCTTTCTCTCTAATTTTCCGGTAAATTCTACGCCTTAATTGCTCCTCATTTTTAGCTTTCCATCCTCAATCGTTAACCTCTCTAGCTAAAAGTGAAAAAAAAATCTTCGATAGGACGAGCCTGAGGAAGGTTAGGGGGTTGTCGTTTCTTGGTACAAATGGTATGTTTTATGTGTATGTATAGCCAATTTTAAGTTTCTCGTGCGTAATGACATGATGGTCTGGCCAAAACATTATGTCATCTTCAGCATAATTCTTGTGTATAAAATCATCCAATGGTCAGACAGTTTTAAATATATCCCTGACTATCTAGTGCTTTGCCCCTTACCCTTTCCACGTAAGGCCTGGATAATCCCAACGACTATAAACTTCACGGGATGGCACAGTTTGCCATCACCAACCACCGGTGCTGGCTTGTGCTGGGATATCGATACAAAACATGGATGTTGACCATCGATGTTAACATCGAAAGCAAACATCGATTTGCTGCCTTAAAGTAAATAAATACATTCTGTAACAAAAAATAAAAACAAGTATTCTAAGACAAAGTATTCTAACATAAAAAAAATAAATAAACAAACAAATAATTCTCTAACACAAAGTATGAAGTAGTTTTGGAATTATGAACGAGTGATAAGAAGATAAAATATGAACGAGTGCTAGTACGCATGCCGGGACGTTTCGCGGTGTTGCAATTCACACATTATACATCCAAAAAATAAGGAATGTTATTGGACATTGACTGGGGGAAACCTTCTTATTTCCAGATTTAAGCAACTTCAAATTAAATTAAATACTATCACCCAAAAACTTAACATTTTATTTTTGGAGCTAGAAAAATTAAGTTTAATTTTTTTTATAATGTTGAACATCATTGTGTCATCTAACATCGATGTTTAAAACATCGAACATCGGTAACAAAACATCGATAAACATCTTTATTCAGCACCGGTAAGGACGTCACAGCCGCTCCCAGCTTACCCTAAATTTTCCAACGTACGTTAAATGGAACTGAGGTTCTTTAATAAAAAAATTCGCGGACCAGTGATATTTTTTAACAACAAAATTTTGCTAGGTTTTAAAGAACTACCACAGAAGTTAATCGTTACATTTTTTATTATTATTTACTTACAATAAAATGTAAAGATATGTAGTTTTATATACATATAAAAAAAAAGGTATATAAAGCTTTAACAAAATCACAGAAATTTTTTAAAAATCACAACCTGGACATAGAAACACAACAAATATATTACTCTTACCATTACTAAAAAAGTAAATCAAAAGCATTTACAAAAAATATAATTTGTTGTTTGTAATAATAATTATTAATCATAAATTACATAGAATTAAAATTAGTTTGAGATATTTAAATTTTGTAACTTTATAAATTAAAATTTAGTTATTATTATTTTTTAATAAGTAAATTTTATCGCGGATAGAAGAAATTGTTCGCGGACTAGTAAAATTTCTCCGCGGAGCACTGGTGGTCCGCTGGACCAGCGGTTGAGAATAGCTGCTTTAGTATATAGTCGTTGGGATAATCCTGCAGTAGAAATCGCGCACCAAACTAAAATTTTGTCTGCAATATAACCCTTTTTTTAATTTTACATGTTGTTGGTATAAAACCATCATTTCCTTTAATCTCTGAATTGCCCAAAGTAAAATACTTTTTATAGTCCAGAATAATAATCCTCTTGTTTGCAAAATGGATCCGCCTTAATGCCCGAAAACATCGTGGTATCCGTGCCAGCTGGTTTGCCGTATATTTTGGACTTGTTTTGGATTTCGTTTTCGATATTACACCATTTCTGGCCAATTCTCTTGAAATTGTATCCTTAGAACTGCGATAATTACGTCCCAATATTCTCATAGACACTCACACTCTATTTTTGGCCCTCCTCACCAATCTATCTGCCCTCTTATGGGTGAAAATTCTCGGCCTTCCACTATTCGGTAAATTAAGGCATGGTATACCTTGCTCACATTCAGCTATTGTACGGTAAATTGTACGGCGCAAAATATTTTGTGTTTTGAACTAGCGGAGTCACCTTAGCCCAAAAAAAGTTAAAACCTCGGAACCTAGCGACTGTGTATAAAATTTAAAATAAACTATTGAACTTAATAGGTTATATCCTCTATAAAAATGTTTACCTCTCAAAAATTGCCGCTTTTCCCCTGGGGGGAATGCCACCTTCTCGGGGATGGAATTTTTTCAAAAATAAGTAGAATGGATAGACTGACTAATTCTAAGCAACTTTTGTTTTATAAAGTTTTCTCCGAAAGGCAATACTTTTTGAGTTATTCGCAATTGAAAATGTCAATTTTTCAACCAAAAAAAAAACACGTTTTCAGACGGTTTTTCGCAAATAACTCGAAAAGTCAGAATTTTATCAAAAATATCATTTTTACCAAAAATGTAGCTTATAAAAAAACAACAAGAATGATGTCCATAAACCCAATACAAACGGAGTTATAGCCTGTTGAAGGTTGGTTCTTATTCGTCAAATGCAAACATTAAAGTTTAAACGTAATATAACCAAAAAACGATAAAATTTTTCGGGAAAAGCTCATTATATCTTTTGAAGTACTTGAAAAGACCTTTATTTTTGTTCTTACAAAGTCTTTGGAAACAAAAATTTAAGCGAGTTAGGGCCCAAAAAGAAAAATTGATCTCTATTTTTTTTTGAAAAATGAAAATCACCCCCTAATTACCACCCCAATTGAAAATAGCTTTGTCACCTTACAATTTATTTTTATGTATTTGTAATATGTTTAGGAAGTTTAACGGGTTTAAATGCATTTTTTTAAAAAAATTTGAGCTTAAAGTGAAAGAGACTTTTTTTTTAATTTTGAAAAAAATAGCCTTTCTTAAAAAATAACTCAAAAACCCTTAATGATGCGTAAAATTTTGTAGAATACAAAATTGTAGGTTTCTTTACCAAAAATTTTTATTTTGTTTTGTTTACGTATCATTAAGGGTTTTTGAGATATTTTGAAGAAGCTATTTATTTCAAAATTACAAAAATGTCTCTTTCACGTTAACTCATTTTTTCAAAATATGCACTTTAAACCGGTCAAACTTGAGCATATTACAAATACAAAAATAAAGTGAATTGTAAAGTGACAAAGATTATTTTCAATTAGGGTGGTAATTAGGGGTGATTTTCACTTTTTTCAAAAAAAAAAAATAGAGATCAACTTTATTTGGCCATAACTGCATTTTAGTGCAAAATACTTTGTAAGAAACAAAAATAAAGGTTTTTTTTAATACTTCAAAAAGGTATTATATGTTTTTCCCAAAATTATCGTATTTTGGTTATATTACATTAAAACTTGTTGGCATTTGACGAATTGACCAACCTTCAACAGGCTATAACTCCGTTTGTATTGGGGTCCCAATTTTGTTTTTTTAAATTTTTAAAATGTTCCGTTTAAAATTTTCTAAGGTCACTCCGCTAAACATACTATTTCAGGTTTAGGCATCCGCCCAACTAAATTGTAAATACTTTTCCGAAGTTCTAATTTATAAGCCATTTTAAAGCAAAAAAGTTTTTAAATTTAATTGTTAAAATTAGGAGAAGCCATTGAAAATTTTTTGTTTCCAAAAAGAAACTAAATATTTTATCATTACCGCTTAACCGAGTGAATGTTGTGCCAAAACTTTTAAGACATACGTTACGAACACATGACACTATTACTCAAGAAGATAAACCCACTTGGCGATTCAATTTCGTACGACGTTGCGCATGACGTCACTCGATGACAAAAATTTTGCTTGTCGGTTGGGAAAGCAGTGTTTTAAAGCCTTTTTAAAAGTTTATTGTATTTTGGCATTACTTATGGTTTTTATATTTGGTGTATGAGATATTCTATGATTATTATAATTTATTATGATATTTCCTTAATTGTATGTGGGATTTAGGATCCGTGCTATGATAATAAGCCTTTTTAAAAATAAGGTATAGAATAAATAATATAAATTTTAAATTTATTAAGGTTTAAAAAACGAACAACAAACGATTATAATTATTTAAAGTATTTTTTAAACATATGCAAATAAAAGTCTAAAGGCTTGTTAATTAAAATAAACTAATAAAATTTTTTAGCGCAAAAAAATGATTTATGGTTTTTATTTAAATAAATTTAGTTACCTATTTAGACTAATACTTCTAGAAAAATATAGTACATAGTTTGTTATGTTGCAAAAAAAAAAAAAAAAAATGAGGATTAATATACAGTGTATTGTAACAATTTTTAAAATTTTTTTGAGTTTTATGCGCTATACCTACCTATAAAGGATAATCTATATTTTTATATTGCTTATGGGAAATTAAGAAAATGACACTGTAATGTTTAACAATTCTGTTTATTTTTTTTTAAAATATATTTTACTTAGAAAATTAACAAATTTTCCAAAAAAAAAATTTAATTAATCTATTTTATAATTTTCGTCATTTTTCTCTTTTTACTTTGGTTTTTTTTTAAACTTATTTAACATTAAATTTTAAAAACAGATTTGGCTAAATCCATTTGGTTTTAAATAATTTTTTGTCAATTTTAAACTCCCCAAAATTTTTAAAAAAATGGTCGAGTTCCTTAGCTAAGTTACAAAACTGGGTTTGGCTTAAAAATAAATAAACAATACACTAAATCCATCGAACATCTAAAGAAATCGGAACGCCATATTAAAACTCGCTGTTTCTGGGGAAAAATTTTCATCGATGACGTCAGGCGTAGAGAGATGGCTTATCTCATGCGCTGGGTTTATCTTTCGAGTAATAGTATCATGTTACGAACAGAAATTTTTTAGAAGTTTTTTTTTTACTTAAAAAAGTGTCGGCCATGAATGTTTTTATATGCGAAAGAATATTACGTCAAATTTCTGTTTTTTGTAAACAAAATATCATTTTCATTTTAAAAAAAAAATCTAATCCAATTTATTGTCATTATTTTGACGTACCTATTGCTATCTATTGTTATTGCCCA
>JAHBCN010006090.1:0-51353 GCA_019359885.1 Listronotus oregonensis | reverse complement strand
TATAGATATGTCATAACAAGTGCACAAAATTTCGACAAACTTAAAACCCCAAAAAAATTTTGTCGATTTTTTGGTGTACCTTTTAAAAAGGGGTATTAAAGTTAATAATGAAAATTTAAAAAAAAAAAGAAAATTAAAAAATTATCAATTTTTTGTTTTTTAAAACTTTTTTAACTCTAACAACATTTTTTTAAAAAGGTAAACCATAAATTAGGGGTTATTTTTAAAAAAATTTTTTTAACAATAAATTATTTAATGCTAAGGTTACTGACTTAAAACCATTCTTATTTTATAAAATAAAAAGTACCCTGTCACAATGTCATTACATCATAAATTAAAAAAGTTCTTAAATTTTTAAATTTTTTTAAAAGTTTACTTTTAATAATTTTTTTTTTGGGGTTAAAATTTTTCCTTCTTAAAAATTGACCGAAACTTTTAATTTTTGGGAATTTTCAATAGTTTTTTTAAAATTATTTTTATAGGTGACATGCAAGTCCATGAGAGTCAATTAATTTTTTTTCACGTTCTTAAAGCACATACCCTGGAACCGAAGACCGAAGCTCTACTGTTTTGTATGTTTGTCGAGTAGCCCAAAGAATATTTTGTATATAACAAAAGCGTTATTTTTTTCAAAAAACCATTTTAAGTAAAAATGAAAGTTATTTGTTTAAAATTTTTAAAAAATCTTTGAAAAGAACTTTTTGGGGAAAAATAAATAATCAAAAACATAACAAAAATAAAAAAAAATTTTTTAAAAAAAACAAAATTTTATGAAAAAAAAAAAAAAAATTATCATAAAAGCCAACTTAAAGTACCTATATATGTTAAGTTCTCGGGGGTTTTTTAAAAAAAAGTTTCATTCGGGAAAAAAAAAACCACTTTTTTTTTTTTTGAACGTTGAAACAAGTTATTAGTTTCCTTCCCCTTTTTTGATTTAAAAAAATTTAATATTTCCCGGGAAAAAGTTTTTGGGCCCCAAAGATAAAAAATTTTAAACGGGGTTTTTGTCTTTCGATGGAAAAACCTTAATTTTAAAAAAGGGGGTTTTCAAATTTTCTAAAAAATAAAAAAAAAATGGAAAAAAATTTTTCATTTTTGGGATCCTTTAAAAGGGGTGTTTTTTTTTAATTATATAAGCCCCCATTATTTTTAAAATTTCTTTATTTCTAAAACTTTTAAAACATAAAATTTTTTTCCCCGGCCCAATATATTTAATTTTTTTGTTTAAAAAAGACGGTTTTTTTTCATTTTAGGTTAAAAATAAAAATTTATTTTTCAAAAAAAAGGAAAATTTTGTGCCAGCGAAAAATAGTCTCTTGGGCCTTTTAATTTAGCGGGGGAAAACCCCTTCCAAAACAAAAAACCCCTTTCGGGGCGTTAATAAAAATTTTTAATTTTTGCGGCCCAAAACCACATAAAACAAAAACATAAAAAAATAATTTAAAAAATTGCGATTTTATTTTTATTTTAAAAAATAAACAAAAAAAAAAAAAAACCCCCAATTAAATCAAAAAATTAATTTTGGCCCCAACCTTTCGTTATTGGTTTTTATTGACCAATTCATAATATTATTTAAAGCTCAAATCCTTTTTGTTCCCCTTTTTGAAAAAAGATGTTAAACCCCGGGTTTCTTGTGTTTTTGGTTCTCTTGATTGACTGTTACAGATTTTTTTTTTTTAATTAAAAATTTTTTTCCCTTTTGGTACTTCAATTTTTTTGGGGGGCAGCCGGGGAAAATTATTTATAGGTGATAACTTGGGAAAAAAATAAAACTTTTGGGGTTTCCCCCTCTATCCCCCAATTTTTTTTGTAGGGAAAATTAAATATACCCTTTTTCCACTTTGGGGAAAAACCATCCCCTTTTCTTTTAAAATGAGCAAATCAAAAATTTTTTCCAAATTTTGTAAAGGGAACCCTTGGGATCTGGGGATATTCTTCGTGATTTTTTTTTTTTTAATATTTTGCAACAAGTTTTGGAATACCACTGATAGTATGGCCCCCCAAATGTTGGCGTAACATCTTTGGTTAAGGGGTTAATTTCAATTTTTTTTGGAAATTTTGGTTGCAAATGTGGGTTTTTCCCCTCTCGTAAAAACAGAAAAAAACGCCCATTTTTTTCCCCATTTAAAAATAAACTATAAAATCATCTCTGCGGATTTTAAAATAAAATTTATTTTGCTAATAGATATTGTCCATCTAAAGCTTCACAAAAAATTTTGGGGTTTTGTTTTTGAGGGAAAAACTTTTTTTTTTTGGGTCCCCTTACAGCTTGCCCCTTTTAAAAAAAAAATTTTTTTTGGTTTTTTTTAAAAACTTTTTTTTATTAAAAAAAACTTTTTATTTTGGGGGCCCAATCAAAAGGGGGGGGTTTGGTTATAGTTGGGGTTTTCAGAAAAAAAAAAAAAAAAAGGGTTTGTCCCAAAATTTTTTGGTTTTTTTCCAATTTTTAAAATTGGGGAAAAAAGTGATTTTCCCTTTTTCTATACCCAACCGGGGTTTTACGGGAAAAATCTCCTCACTTCGGGGCTTGTTTAAATTCAGGAATATCCATTTTTTCCCAAACTAAAATTTTTTTTGAAAATGGCATAAATTTCACGGGAAAAAAAAATGTCATTAATAAATAAATCGTTTTATGAACATTTTTATGGATAGATTTTTTAAGCGCACGAAGGGATGGAAAAAAAACCTATTTCTTGGGGTTTTATTTTTTCTGTTTTATATACACAGTTGAAAATGTAGTTTTTCCCGGTAAAAATAAAAAATTTTTTTTGATTTCTGTTATTAGGAAACTCAGATTTTTAAAACATGGATAAAACGGGGATACATTTTTCAACTAACTAAAACACGGGCCCCCCAAAAACATTTTACGTAAAATTTTAACGTCACTTAAAATTTATATTAAGGGGGGGTGGCATTACAAAATTAGTAATAAAATAATTGAATAAAATTTCCCGTTGTCGTCAAAGGTTTTTTGCCAATAAAATATTTTTTTTCTTTAAACGTCGGTTAATCTATTATTACTTGATTTTTTGGGGCGAAAATTTTATTTTCACTTTACCCGCAAATGATCGCTGGTCAAAAAGCCCGGGGATATTTTTTTTCATTAAAAAATATTTTTTTTTTTTTTTCTAGTTGTTTTTTTTATCTAACCGCTACCCCTTATATTTTAAATATTTTCCAAAAGGGTTCAAACCCCCCAAGGGGGATGTCAAACCCAAAATTTTTAAGCTGGATGAAAAAAATTATTTTCAGTTTTTTGATTATAAAAAACTAACTGTGAAAAATGAATTTAAACCCCCTTAAAATTAAATTTTAAAAACTGATGGCAGGGGGTTGGTTTTTAAAAGTATTGGCTTTTAAAAAAAAAAAAAATTAGAAAATGCTTGGTGGCAATAATAACGCACCGGACAACATTCGTTTTAAAAGGGTTTCTCTGTTTATCCCAAGGGGGGGGTTCCCCGGGGGAAGGGATAATTTGGGGCTACTTAAAAAAACCTTGGGGTCTCCCACCCAGGGGGGTCCCCAATTTGGGCCCCATTTGGTAACTCGGGAACCATTAGAGCTACAGTGTTGTTCCATTAAAATTTTTAAAATTTTTAAATTTAAAAATTAAACCCAAAAAAAACATTTTTTTTAATTTTTTGGTTTTTTTAGATAATTAAGAACAAAAAGGGGGCATTTTTTTTCTGAAACAAAAAACCCCAATTTTTTTTAAATTTCTAAAATTTTTAAAAACTTTTAAGAAAATTTTAATTTAAAATTTTTCCCCAACTTTTTGTTTTAGATTTTAAAATTGGGGTTTTTTTTTGGACATTTTTGGTTTTACTTTTTTTTAAAAAAGGGCCCCTTAAAAAGTTTTTTATGGATTTTTCCCGTCTGGGGTTTTAAATTGCTTAAACGATTTTTTGTTTTTTGATGTAAAATTTTTAAACCTTCAATGTCCCCCCGTTTCTAAAAAAAAAAGGGGGGCACCCTTTTTTTAAATAATGAAAAAAGTCAAAATTGGGGTCATCTTTTTTTTTAGAAACCCTTTTTAAAAAAATTCAATTTTTTATTATTTTTTGTATTTAAAAAAGGGGGTTTTTAAATTTTCCAATGATGAAAAGGTGGATATGCTAAAATTTTTTTTTAAATCAACGAAATAAAAGCTGCCCCTTGCATACGAAAAATTTCCCCACGGGAACAACCTAACCAAAGACATTTTAGATTCTTATTTACGAACTTTTAAACCTATGGATTTTTTGAAAAACCCAACCCAAAAAATTCCCCAAAAAAAAATTTAGCAAAGGCGATTATAATGGGAAACGTTAGAGATGATTCCCAACATCCGGTTTGAAAAAAGGGAAAAAAAACCAACCCCCTTTCCCAAGTCATCTTTTAGGATGGAAAAAAACCCCTTTTTTCCCATTATAAAATTTCCAATTTTTTAGGGGGGAAGATTTCAATAGACGAGTCCGGTTTATTACTAAATGTCAACAGATACCCAATTTTTCCAACCAAAAAGGGTTTATGGAAGACAGGGGAAACCGGTTTTTTAAATTGTGTGGGAATTCCTAAGTCATCTGTGCATTGGTCATGAAAAAAACACCCTTTTTTTCCATTCAAACCACATATTGTCCGGGGTTTTTAGGGATTGATTTCAATAGACGAGTCACCTTTAAAAATGGTTTTTAAAAAAATTCAACAAAAAATTTTTTTAAAACCCAAGGGTTTCTGGACAGACAAAACCCCTTTTTTAAAAAATTGGGGTAAATTTCCCCCAAGTATCTGTGCTTTGGGTTTATGAAAAAAACTATTTGCTTTAATGGTTTAATTTTGGTTTTGGTAATTTAAAATCCCCCTTTAATTTCTCTCACAATTAAGTAAAACATTTTTTTTTGTTTTAAAAACCGGGAAAATTGGCCATTTTTTAAAGCTCCGAATGAAGATAGGTTTTGCTACTTCTGAAAAAGAATTTTTTTAACCCAAAAAAAGGTTTCCCAAATGAAATAAATAATTTTTGGTTCCAAAAGATGGATCTCCGCCCCCCCGGGATCAGGATGGGGTTGGGGGTGATACCCGAATTCAGATGCCCCTTTTACCCCTTATCCTTCCCCCGATCATTTTTGGGGGAGGAAAAGTTTACCCCTAAACTGCCCAAACAAAAAAAACAAGCTTAAACAACTCAACTTTTTAAAAAACTAAAAAAAAACTAAAATTTTTTTTTTATAACTCAATTAAATAAAAAAAGTTTTTTTTTGAAAATTTCTTTTTTAAAAAAAATTAAAAAAATGGGGAAGAAAAAAAAATTTTGACAGTGTCTAAATTACCCCTTTTTAAAAATTACTAAACAATATTTACCAACCGGTTTAAAAACCGCCTTGCAACCCCCTTTTCTTAAAAAATTTTAAAAGGGGAAACCTAGTAAGGATATTTATTTTTTATAAGGCACTATTTTGTTTTATTTTTAAAATTATTTTGTTTTATTAATGTAGAATTTGGGTAAATATTATGAATGTAAATATTGCAAAAAAAGTAATAAAAACGAGTATGTTTTAGCATACAGACAAGCTGTTAAGCATGGTGAATTTAGCAAAACTTTTTTGAAAAAAAAAACCTTTTTATTAAAAAAACATAACTATCATTTGTCAAGAAAATGTAGAATATATCCGGTACCGAGATTTAAAATGGCTAAAAGATATTTAAAATAAAATTTAAAAGGACTTGATCAAAAAAATTTAAAAATTTAATAATTTTTACAATATTTTTGGGGAACATAAAAAAAAAATTTCATGTTATGATACCAAAAGATAAATTTAAAAATAAAAAATATATATATATATATATATATATATATATATATATATATATATATATTTTATATATATATTAAAAATATATAAAATATAAAAAATATATAATATATATATATATATATATATATATTTAATATATATATATTTTTTAAAAAATAATTTTTTTAAAAAAAATTTCAAAATTTTTTTTAGTTGAAAGACTTTTGTTATTCAAAGTTACTTTAAAAAAGGCCCCCAAAAAAAGTACATTTTTGGGAAAAGTGGTAGATAATTTGATTTCAAATATCCATACTTTATGACAAAAATTTTTAAACATAAAAATTTTTTTATTATTTTTAAAAAAATTTTTTTTAAAAATTATTTCAAACTTTAATATTTAACCAGAAAAAAAATAGTACAGCATTAAAAAAAATTTTTAATTTTTAAAAATTTTTATTGGGTTTTTTGGAATGGGCGGGGGAAAAAGGTTTTTTCAAAAAAAAAATTTTATTTTTTAATTTTATATTTTTAAAAAAACTGAAAATAATACATTTTTTTTTTTAAAAAAATTTAATTGTGAAAAAAATTTACATAGGGGGCCTTCAAAACAGGTTGTGCCTAGGATAAAAGAAAATCCGGTTATTACCTAAAATTATTTTAAACACAAACAACCTTTGCTTTGTATGCAATATATTTTTAATATTATAATTGCAATTAAACTTTAAAACAAGAATAAAAAATGGAATTTCAAATCTAATTCGATTCTTACGCAATAAATTCTTTATAACTTTTAGTTAAAAACAAAACACAGAAAATGAAAAATTAAAAAACAGGCTTCTTGAAAATTATCAAAAAAAATATCAATATAAATAAACACATTTTTTAATCTTCCAAATAACATCATTTTTAAATTAAAATCTTATTTGTTTCTGCGATAACCCAAATTTTAGGGTTCACTAAATTTAAAATTTATTTTATAGTTCCATAAAATGATGTTTAATATTATTTTTTAGTTTAAAATTTTTTTCTTTTGGGAAAAATTTTATTTATTATTTTAAAAAGATTCCCAAATAACTTAAAATATAAGATAATACATTTAGATACCAAAGCGTATTCTTAATTGCTAGATGGTGTGTGCTTATTTTAGATTCGTATTATATAATAAATTTGTATTCTAAATATATCATCGTAATTTAAAAGATCAATAGCCGTTAATGGTTTTTTTTAATACCATTTTTAAATACGAAATTTGCCACTTCTTATAATAAGCATGATGACGACATCCAAAAATTCTAACATTTTTTATTTATCATATGAAATAGGATCTATGGATTATAAAAAACGTTTCATTTTTAAAATATATTAAATATAAATATTTATTTTTTATAAAATAAAACTAAAAAAACATACCCCCATGTTTCCCAAAGTCATATATCATAAAAAATTTTTTTGTATTTTTTTAACCCTCCTCTGGGCCCTTCCCCGAGGCCAACTTATTGCAATAAGTCTACAACATTTCTTTCCCATTCTGCATGCTGATTGTACGCAAATCAAGAGGGAACGTTTGTAAACTCATAAGTATACAACATTTTTCTCACACTCTGCGTACTAATTTCACGCAGAGCAAAGCTGCATACAATTCTACAGTCTCTTCACTATTTGCTTTAGTTTCTCCGACAGTGTAAGTTGTGAAAAGCAAAATCTATCCGGAACATAAGGTCACGCCAAGCTAAATGCAATGACATTAATTGTTGACGAAAAGGATAAAGCAGTCAAATCAGTAAAATGTTATGACTGTGTTGCTTCATAAGGAGGCACAAACATGCATAGCATTTGTCTTGAAAATTGGGGAAGAGACAAGAGACAAACATTAAAGCCACCTTTGGCATGAATTAAGGTGTGAAAAAGTGACAGCCTCAAGAGCGTTTGAATTCAGTCGGTGCAAAACCAGTGATGGCACACTGACTAAAGTAATAATGGTAGGAAGATTGTTGGAGAATGACATAAGATAGCTTGTTGATAACAAACTGAAAAAAGAAATAAAAAAATTGTTGCCTTATGCTAGGCCAAAACTATCCTATGCTAGAAGGATCACCTTGGGATCTGTGAAAATGGTAGCATAGCTGAAATCGAGTGTCCTATAGGTGAAAAAACCTGTAAAAATGATGGTAAAAATGGCAAATCAAGACAGAAAATTCATGTGCAGATGCAGAAACAAATGCATCTTACAGGACTACACCTAGAACAAAATATTTATGCACATTACACAATTTTATAATTTTGTAAAATAAAATAAAAACTTACATGAAAGTAATCTTCATAAAAATAAACTAAAGAACTTGAAGCCACACATTTTGGATCTATAGTTTTGTTATGTGACCATGCATCACTTATACACTTTAGAATTCATTGTTTAAATTAAGGTTTAAATAAAAAACAAAGTAATGAAATTTTGTTTACTGTTTGCTGATACGTCACGTCATAATCGAGGCCATTATACAAGTCAGCCCTTTGGCAGTAATTTAAAAGCTGAAAATAAGATCGTGTTGTTTTCATATCAAGCCTTTATCTTTGGCGACTAAAATATATTTTTTGAAAATAACAGCTTTCCAACATTATAGAACAATTTTTAAAAATCTCTCATCGTATGTATTTGTATAAGCAGATTGTTTAATAAGTTTTGTTGTTCGATATGAAAAATACGGTTTTATGGTTTGAAATATATTTATTATTCAATGTGAACTGCCTGAATTTTAATTCGCTTGTTTCAGTAATCTTCTAATTTATGAATTCCATCCCTAAAGTAAGAATCTGAAAGACTGTCAAAGTATACTTTCTCGGCAGCTAATACCTTTTCGTTCGGTAAAAGATGTTACCTAAAATTAATTGACAACCAGCAGTCACAGGGAACTAAATCTGGCAAATGGGTTAAATTTTACAAAAATTTTACTTTAATGTACTGATTTTCGCGATGGTTTTTTGAGCTGTGTGAGAGGACGCGTTCCTTTGATGAAAACTTTGTTTTTCGTTTGTATACTTGATTTTTTCTTGCGAATTTTTATATAACTGTAGAGCTGTAAATTAAAATGATTGAAAAATCGTATTCAATTACTTCTCAGTAATTGGATTACTTTAATTCAATTACTTTTTAGAAAAGGTAATTGTATTTGAATTCTTAATTAATAGATAATGAAATCGCAATTGGTAATTGATTTTCACGAATCTCAAGTAATTTAATTATTTAGAAAGTAATTTGATTACTTATATAGTAATTGAATTACTTGGAATTTAATTCAATTACCTGATAAATAATTAAATTACTACGAAAAATTTAATTACCTTTCTTTATGGATAAACTGCTAAAATTTCGGTTAGCCAGAAAAGCATTTTGAAACAGGGTGGGCCGCTTTGAATCCGGCGAATTTAGTATTTTTAATTGATCCTTACCGCCACCGTTTTTATACTTTTTTTTTGAGGAAAAATTTGTTGATGTTTGGGGTAGGATAAAAAGAAATTTTTAATTTAAAGTCATTTAATGTTGACATTGCTGAGAAAGCAGTTTGAATAGTGTGACGTGCGCGTATGATGCATATTGGTATAAATATTTTTTTGTTTAGTGTATAATGTCTAATATACGTGGTGATTTAAAAAAAGTTATTGCTAAAATATTTAATTACTTCTACTTTAAATTGATGATTGAATTACTTCCAGCAAACATGCTAATAATTGGTAATTGTAATTAAATTCCTTTTAAAAGTAATTGCGACAGTTCTGTTTAGCTGGTCCAAGGGATTTCAGTATAAATCTGAGTAAATTGTTTTACCAATGTGGAGATAATCCACAACTGAATTTCTTTTGTATTCCAAAAAAATGATACTAACCTTCTTGGCCGATTCTGGACCGTAACTCGCTTCGCAGCCGAAGTACGGGGTTCACATTTTTGCTTAGCCTTTTGTTTAAAGTTAAAATCATACTGTTAGATCCAAGCCTCTTCCACAGTGATAAAGCGCACACAAAATCATTTTTATTCTTTTGAACTTCTCAAATGCTGAAAGTCCATTCAGACCATATCCTATTTGTGCAACATTTCTAGTGTTGATGCACTTTTTACGTTCAAAGGGGAATCTTAAGGATATCTACTTTCCCACTTTTAATTTGAACCTTTTTTGCTTTTTAATTAAAGGTGCAGAGTCCTTATATACCCTTAAGAAGCGTTCTTCAATTTGTTTTAGTCCTACCACTTTCCCCAAAACTAAGAATTTTATCCACGATAGTCATCTCATTATGACACATAAACGTTAAACAGCTGTAATTTATAAATAATTTAAAAGATCTACATTTAGCAATGGATTAATGGACCTAGTTAACAACGGTTTAGAATGTTTAAAAAAGTCATTGTCAGTGTTACAATGATTTTAGTAAACCTGTCAAAATTGACATTTTGTTAAACATTCTAAACCGTTTTAAACCTTTAAAATTTTAACAAAATGTCGATTTTGCGGGCCTACTAAAATCTTAAATCACAAACAAACGTTTTGTTAAACATTCTAAACCATTGTTAACTTTTAACAATTGCCAAGTCCATTGCTAAAGTAAACAACCCAATCATCACTTGGCCGTAAATGTTTTAATAAAATGTACACGTCAAACTAGGCCCTGTAAAAAAAACATGCAAAATTAAATCTCCACTGCAAACAATTGACGTACCAAATGGAAACATTACAATTACTTTCTAAAAATACTTCATTCTTTGAATTTAGCTCTGACACAAAAATAGATGTAATACCTGTATTTACGTTTTCAAAAAACTATTTTAGAATTCATGTCATCTTCCTTTTCATTTTAACATTGTAATATAAATTTAAAAAGCTCTTTAACATGTTCTCCGTAAGCAAAAATTGGCACACAGATTTCTCAAAGCACCTCTCTTTTATATAAAAACTGGGACGGATCATCGTACAAAAATTTCTATAAATTTTGTCTCAGCCACACCTGCTTTGAATAGAGGGCCGATTTAAATCTCGCATCCTATGTGCCATTTTTAGCAGAGAGGGTGGATGTGTATTTGTTTTTTCTCGTAGCTTTGCATAAAAGCAACGGAAATGCAGGTTTTAAATAAGAGGACTACCATAAAATAATATTTTCTTTTGTTGTTGAAAATGATAGATATAATTAGAAAGTAGATTTAAAAAAAGCCGACAAGCAGTACACTAAGTAAACTTAAAGTAAAATCTACATCCCGAAATTGTATTTTAAAACAAACGGGAACAATGCATCTTTCATTGATGCTACATTTTCTATTTTTGTAATTTTTCCCGGGGATATATCTTTTTTACCAACTAATCGAATAATTATCCCAAACTCACCGCAGTATTGACAAATTGACATTCATCATCCTGATCAAATTAATCGTGTTCGACGGTAAAACGAACAACCCACCGTTTCTAACCACTGACAACAATGTACGGTGCATCCAACCGCCACAACAAATTTCTGACCAGGGTCATTTATTTTTACATATAAGTTTTTATAAACAACAAACAATAATGGGCATCGGTAATAAACGGCTTTTATGGTTTTTGATATTTTATTACAGTTATACAGTGAAAGTATGGACTTCCATTAATATTTAAGTTAGCTCTTTTTTTTATGGGAAATACTGAAGGTCAATATAGTTATTAATTTTCCTATTTAAAAAATTAATTCAATTTTTGTTTTTTTCTGACAGTTCAAAATATGCTCATCGACTTTTTTTTAAGGGAAATACGGTTTGATACATCTTTAAAAGCTCATATTTTGCACAGTATGCTCCAAATTTTGGGGGATTCTGACAAGCTATTTGAAAATAGACCAACCATCTTTCGCAATTCACTACGGTCTTGGACATTTTTGTTTATTGAGAAAACATCTACCGGTTTTTAAATTTAAACTCTTTTTTTGTATCTGACATTCTATGTTTGTGGGTTTGTTTCTTCTCCTTTGGGTATTTTAAAAAAGTGCAATTATAGAAAATTTTAAAAAATTTTAAATAAATACCATAATAATATACGTAACACAAATTTAAATAATTTTAAAAAAGTTTAATTAAAAAAATGTTAAACACATTATAAAATTATCCCCCCTAAAAATATAACAAAAATAGACTTATTAACAAGGGTCGGGGTGGAAGGGTGAACCCCCTCTTTAAACTACCTATATAAAATTTAAAAACACACATATAATATTTCTAATGGGCAGTTATATTGGGGGAGATTTCACTAATATATTTTTAAAAATTGATTTGCTTTAAAAATTTTAAATTTGAAATATCGTTTCATGGTTTTTTTTTTATAAAATTAATGTCGCTGTA
Source organism: Listronotus oregonensis (assembly GCA_019359885.1). Classification (NCBI taxonomy): domain Eukaryota; kingdom Metazoa; phylum Arthropoda; class Insecta; order Coleoptera; family Curculionidae; genus Listronotus; species Listronotus oregonensis. Next base: position 39,230 of record JAHBCN010006090.1, on the reverse strand, counting down.
GAAAAAAATTGTTTGTAAAGCCCCGGGGGTTTAACGGCGCGTGGAGGGCAGTTCTCGCGCCAAACTTGCCAGTTTTTGCGCCTCGGATAGGGCAGGGGTTTGGGAATCTTCGGTCGGCGAGGGATCCCCCCATATGTCGGTAAATCAACACGGTTCAAAAAAGGGGGGGCGGGCCCGCCCTTTCGCTCCAAGACCGGTATGCGCGTTATACTTCAGTGCCGTATACTTTTAAAAGGGGTGGTCGAATGAAGTGGTGTTAAAATTTTTATCCCTTTATAAAAGTCAATTTTTGAAACCCCCCGGGGTCCTACCAAAAAATAAATTTAATTCATGATCCTGGCAATTAAAAAAAAATGAAAAAAATTCAAAACAGAACTTTTTCAGAATGTTCTCGATTTTTTTACAAAGAAACCTTCACCATGTTTTTTTTTTTGTTTTGTTTATCCCCCTTCCATCCCCTTTGTTCCCCAAAAAAATAATAGGCTGCATCAGCAACGATACGCGTTCGCTAACGTTTTTTTCTTTTTTTCAATTAAACCAAGTCATTTTTTTTACCGCCGACACGCCGACGTCAACCGCTGCGTGTCTACGTTTGGAACCGGTCCCCCTCCCCGGGGCCGGGGGCGGGGCCCACCCTTTCGACGCGCCAACCTTGACACTCGACAGTCAACCCAAGTTCCTTCCCCCGGTTTTAAACCCCCGGAACTCGCGTGCGAAATTTTTCCCCCGCTTTGATTGGTAACGCTGTGCCCATCCCCCGGCGAGGGGCCATCTAACCATCCTGTTCTTTTTGTAATGTTTTTTTTTATCAGGGGCAGTCTGAGAGGTGCATCAAATTTGGGGGCCCCCCCTTGCGTGCTTATAGAATGGGTAGGTGCCAACCCCAAATCCAAAATAGTAGGTGCCAACTTTGTTTCGTTTTCGAGAAATTGCCAGTCAAAGATGAGAGCGCTTATGAACCGAAAGTTTTGCATGCCTGAGTATCAGACCGTAGATGATCCTGGTTAATCCTCAAAGATGTGCTTTTTTTTGTTTTAAACTTTATTTAAATTTATAACTTAACATTAAAAAGTTGCAAGAAATTAAAAAATATGTTTTACGCCAATTTACTGATTAAAACTTACGAATTAAATGTAATTATTTTCAAATCTCTTGCAACTTTTTCAATTATTTTAAATAAATTAACCGTAATTTAATTTTTTCTACTTCTTTTTTGGTCGTTTGTTTTTTGTTTGTTGATATTTAAAAAAAAAATACATTCGATTTGTAAGTTTTAATAAATGAAGACACGTAAAATGTATTTTTTAATTTCTTGCAATTTTTTATAGATATGTTTTTAATTTAAACAAAATTTTAAACAAAAAAAAGCACATCTTCGACGGGACTCGAACCACGGACCGTCTAGACGCAAGTCTGATTCTCATGCCGTTAGGCTACTAGCTTATCGTGGTCGTTAGATACGTTTTGTCGTACTTACAGAATATTTACTTTTTTTCGAAGTAATCACCACCGATATGCAAGATTTCATATGCTCAAAACAAGTAGCAAAAGTCTTTTTCCAAAATAACTTTGGAACATTAGCGCAAATTTCTTCAAACGCTACCAATGACTCTGAGTTGGACGAAAACTTTCGCCCTTTTAATTGTTTCTTTACATAGGGCAATAAAAAAAAAATCACACGGGGCCAAGTTGGGACTATAGAAAGAACTGAGAAATTTTTTATTTTAGATTTTAAGAGCCATTCTCGCCCGAAAATTGGATCCATTTGGGGTTCGGGGCATAATTTTTTTTCAAAAACGGTAAAATCATGATATTCAAAGACTATATAAAGCCAACACTTAAATCTAGGCTTCTGCTGTAATAGTTTTTTTAAAATTTTGGGTTTACTTTTTAATATTTCCTTGAGTGAAAGTCACCCTAAAATCGGTTATGTTTAGATACTATTTTCTCTTAACTCGACATATTTCAAAATCTCTAGAGAGGAATAGATTATTTCCTTACCTTTAAAATGGTGTATAATTTGTCATTTAAGTGAAAAATAGTTACTGAAAAACGTTATCTCCTGTGGGCTTGCAATCGGAAACAACATCACATCGATACACCGAATTTGGAAGAACCTAAATAAAATATAATATTTTTAATGCGGCTATACGAAAATTGTGGTGTGGGAGTTTGTTAGTCTCCGCTCACCGTCTCCACGTCCTTTGGACCGACCACTAAGGTGTATGCACTCTTAAGAAAGGTGGTCGTAAGACCGGCTCGATGAGCCGGAGCATTATCATGGTAAAAAACCAAGTATCGAGTCTCGAGTTTGGTCGCTCATTTTTTTAAAGGTTGGAAAACTCTTGGGATCATTATTTGGACAATCATGCTGTGACAGTCTTCTGTGTCTCCAAGGAAAACCCCAAAATCCCTCTCTTACTAAAAAAAAATGCTACCATTGTTTTTTCCAGAACAGCGTTTCGCTTTCGGTGGTTCTTCATCTTTAAATATTCATATTTTGCTCTGGGATTTAGTTGGACATCGTTAAAAATATAGGTTTCTTACCGGAATTAAATTATATCTTAATCCCTCTAAAATTTTTTGACATTTGTTTACCACTTTACTCTCTGTCGCTGAGTTGGTCATCAAATTGGACCAGAGTGAACAAATTTTTCTAACTTTTAATTCGTTGTGCAGAATATGATGAATAGTCGGTGACATATCTTCATTAAATTCTCTATTTGACGGTACGTTATTCGTTCGTCTTCCACAATAAGATTTTTATGGTTAGGATATTTTTATCAGTCGTCACTTCAATCGGCCTTCCAGATCTATGCTGGTCCTCTAAGTTAAAATTTCCCCTCTGGAATTGTAAATACCACCTTTCTACAGTCCTTAAAAATGGACAAGTATCGTCCAACACACCATTCATTTCTTCAAAACATTGTTGCTTTGTAAGACCACGACGAAAAATGTACAACATAATAAAACGAACATCACGTCGCGTCAACTCGGCCATCATAGTGATATATTTATTTTTTGATAAATTATGAAAACACAATACGCGGATAAAATGGCAACTGTTAGTAATCATATAAATTAGTTTATCATAGGACCCTCAAACAAGGCTTTTCTTACTTCGATCATGCGTACGACAGAACTTGTCTAGTAGCCTTATAAGCAACAAGATTTTTATCGACATCCAAAAAATGTTGGAAAAAGAGCAAAAATAATATTTACAGCAGGGGCGGCTCATGGATTTTCAAATTTTTTAAATTAAAAAGTGAGATATGGAACATCAAAGATATACCAGATGCCATTGACCTAAAGGGGAAGAGTTCAGTAAAGAAAATTTTCAATTTACTATCAAATAAAAAGTAAATAAAAATATTGACACTAAAGTAAATATGTGTTCAGTAAAATATTGTTTAAATTAATTATTATTATTTTGCTTTTTCAATTTTAAAAATGGGACCTAAAATTTTTGAATCTGACCACAAAAGTATCATACTTTAATTAAATTTACATATTAATCACAACTTGTTAGAAAATGATAATTTTAGCCGTTTTTTAAACATGAATCAAAACTCAGCTTTAAAGTGGCTTAACTTCAAAAAATTTGGTAGGGTATTTAAAAAGCTCATTTGATCCGATTTATTTCCTTACTCCATTATTTCTACTTCACATTACCGATCTTCTTTTTCCAACATTTAACCCAGGCAGACAATAGTATCCTTTATTTCAGTATTCAACTTTTCAAGCCAGCCTTTAAGCCTTATTTAAAAGGCAAGCGCGCAACACTGAAAATCTTGTCCAGTTCAATGCTTCAAAAACACAGACATATTCAGTGTTGCAAAAGAAGTCTATCAATACTATTACAATACTTATGCAGAATATAGATTCATTGAACCTTTAGTGTTACCTTTAAGAACAATCTTAATTATTGACTTAAGCATATGATATCCATAGCCACGGCAGCATAAAAAAGATGGGATTCCCCTTTCCACTTAAAAAATGTTCCTCCAGCTTTAAAAATAAGGCCCATAATACCAATAATATTTCTTTTTTAGCGACTTCCAGTAGAGTAATACGAAGTGTAACTTTAATGTATCCCTTTACAGTCCAACGAGACAGGCCCCGAACTTTTCACTTTGTTCGTTTCTTTAACCCTAGGCACCTAATACCTGTAGAGATTTTTCCTTTTGCTTCCAATCTCCAAATCTTTAAGTCTCATGTCAATAAACTACTCTTTGCTGCATCTAAAACACCCAAGGTATGTTGGTAATTAGTCACTTAGGTTTGCTTATAGTTTTTTAAATTTAATTTTAATTTGTTTTTACTTATAAGTTGCTAAAACTTTGGCCCATTTATTTATGTGTTACCTATAAATTAAACTTATATAAAGTAAAATAAAGTACGTAGTATCGATTCCATCTTTGTCTCCTGAATTAATAATGTATTTTGACGTAATATCTCGCCCTGATACGGGATACGGGGTCTACTGACTGCACTTTTTTGAGACGTACCGGAACGTTTTTTATGAAACAATTTTATTTCCCATATTGTGCCGGAAATATGAGATTTTCGTGTTTTGCGGAAGAAGGTAGTGACATCAGACATGCAATAACTGTGAAGGCACCCCTTAGTTTTGTTTTGCTTTTTTTATATAATAGAGTATATTACCTGTTTCCTGTTTAAATATATTGAAATGCTCGTTTTAAAATCTATACTTATAGATTTTTTTAAATAAAAAATATACCGGGTGTTTCACTATGGTTGGCGGGATATCATAAATCGGAAAGTAATCTTCGAGTCTTAGAGCTTTAGAAGAAAATTTCTATTAAAAAAAAAATGTTTGAAATAATAACTTTTAAAATTCTGTATTTTCTGCTAGAAGACGAATTTGGTAACAACCACATAAAAAACTGGAATGCTTCTTGTATTTTAGCAAAGAAAACTTGTTCAAAGAAAACGTAGAAAAAAAGAAAGTGCTTTTATATTATTAAATAAAGATAAATATGTAACATCAATATCTGTTAATTGAAATAATACATAGTTACCTATGCTTGATGCTAAAGTAATATTAGGAAACCTAAAAATCAATTAACACAGCAATCTTTTTTTATCTTTTCGAAAATTATAAATATACCACTAAAAATAAACTAATATGTCATTTATAACAAAGTTTTTAGAATCTCCAAAATGTTATACCAAAATTCCTACAACTTTAATTTTAATTTCTATTTAATTTTACATTTAAGGTAATCTTGATAAAGGTAGCAGACTTGCCACCGAAACGTAGCTAAGGATTTTTTAATTTTTTGTCTTTTTTTTTCTGATTCAGGCGATCTGCCAGTTCATAGGGTTCATTAGAGCTAAGTACACTCAGTCGCTATACCCAGAAACCATGACCAAAGCGGTCTCATTGTATAGAAACTTTTCAGGCGAGAAAACCCTACAAGAACTCATTAAATGGGAAATAGTGTTTTATAGAAATATTTAATTTTTCTAGTTATGTGAAAAATAACCCTGGAAAAATAATAAAATCCAAATTTACAGGAAGTGGGTATCTACAAAAGAATAACTTAATAAATAACACTATAATCTAGGACTTCCATTGTCTTAAATTGTTAATTGATACACAACGTTTTGGTTAGTGATGTATCCCCAACCGTTTTTAAGTGATAACTAAAACTATTCTTAAAAGCTACGACCTTCTATACTATCCGTTGTTCAACCGAAGCTTGAACGACTTGTCACGGTTCAGCAACGGCAGCCAGATATTCAGAATATCTACACTAGGTTTGCTAAATACATTTTGGTTGTTTGCAATTATTACAGCTTCTTTAAATTTTCTTTTTTTCCAGTGGGTTTCTTTATAAAAATTTTGCTTTCGACCATTGTATCCGGGTTGTTTTGACCATGCGTGTTCGGCAATCCCGATTTCGACGTTTCACCCCGTTCTATATGTTTTTTGTGTTCTATAACTCTAATTTCTAGTGGTAATGACGAAGTCCTTAAAGGTTTCTTAAAACATCTAAATTGTCTTCGACCCTGTATCAAATTCACAATGGAGAAGGAACAAAATTCGGCTCTACCTTTTCTCGCTTTTTAGTCAAACGAAATAATGGACATATACAAACCTCGGTATACAGAAAACCTACCCACACTGGACAATATTTACATCAGAATTCCAATCACTCTAACGAAATAAAGCAAGGAATCATACTTGCTCTATATAACCGCGCAGTGACCTTATGTAACAGTAAGGAATCTCTGCCAGCCGAAATAAGAAATATAACTAGGGATCTGAGGCAAAACAGCTACAGGAAGAGATTGGTTAAGGAAACAATCGATAAATATCAAGATAAGACAGAAAAACTCTAATTTGAACAAGACTTCACAGGACCAAATATTTATGACTATTCCGTATATTAAAGGAACTTCAGAAATGATCCACAGAATAGCAAATAGGTATAATATTAAAACAGCATTTAAATTCCAAACCACTCTGAGAAGTATTTTTACTATGACGAGACCGAACAACAATGTTTCAAAAAATGACTGTCTCTACCAAGTTTCCTCTGAATGTCGTGAAGTATACATCGGGGTAACAAAAAGACCCCTAGAAATTAGAGTAAAAGAACACAAAAAACATACGGAACAGGGTGAAACGCCGAAATCAGGGATTGCCGAACACGCATGGTCAAAACAACACCGTATACAATGGTCAGAAGCAAAAATTATTCATAAAGAAACCCACTGGAAGAAATGAAAATTTAAAGAAGCTGTAATAATTGCAAACAACCAAAATGTATTTAGCAAACCTAGTGTAGATATTCCGAATATCTGGCTGCCGTTGCTGAACCGTAACAAGTCGGTCAAGCTTCGGTGAACAACGGATAGTATATAAGGTCGTAGCTTTTAAGAATAGTTTTAGTTATCACTTGAAAACGGTTGGAGATACATCACTAACCGAAACATTGTGTGTCAATTAACAAATAAAGACAATGGAAGTTTAAGATTTTAGTGTTATTGAAACTATAACATTGTCTAACACTTTTAAAGTTTTGTATTAACCCCTAACTTATGCATTTATTTAACCAACTTTGTGTGTGTTACATTTTTTTAAATCTTTTTATTTACCTTCAAGCTCATAGCACCCTGTATATTACTATATTATAATTGGCATATTATAACCTACCACATAAATACAATGAAGAAAAATATCTTTGTGCAAGGTTACAATCACAAAAAAATATCTGTTCTATTTACGTTACCCTTGACATTGTTATCAATACCAAAGTTAAATAATTTTTTAAGTAACTGTAAAGACAAGACACTGGCACTGGTCAGATTAATAAAGATCTAGAAAGGAAACCTGTTGCGGTCGTATATTTTCTGTAAATTATTCCTTGAACTGTATTTAATTTAGAATAATGAGTAACAGCAACTAGGTTCACTTTCATTTTTAGTCTTTAACTGCTAGTCGTACAAGAAACAAGCTTACTGTCTTTACTATTCCTTAGTTTTGCTTTATTTATTTGTTTAATTTAAAAATATTATTAAAATGGTGGCTGGACGTGTAGTGGTATACGGTGGTAGAGGAGCACTCGGTGCAAAATGCGTGGCACAACTTAAAGCTGCAAATTTTTGGGTAGTCTGCATTGACCTCGCGGAAAACTCTGATGCTGACGTCAATGTCGCGGTAAAAACAAGTGAAAGTTTTGTGGAGCAGGAATCTTCGATTGTTTCTGCGGTAGGAAATGCTTTGAATGGGGAGAAGCTAGATGGAATTTTTTGTGTTGCAGGTAAGGTATATTAATGTAACATATTGAAACTATTAAGTGTAAATATCATGACGAAATAATAAAGTTAATTAATCTATTCAAAGTTTAATTCTGGTTTTAGTGCAGGATGATTTTCTAAGTTATTTGCAAAACAAGTTTATAGAAGACGTAAATTTTGTTAAGTGCACTATCTAATGATATGCATTTTTTTTTAAATCTGTAATTTCATATAAGTTAGAACAGGTGCTAATAAACTATTAAGTTATAGGCTGTCCTCATTTAATAGCATTAAAGCAATATTTTTATGATTTTCTTTAAATATCTTAGATACTTAAATTAGGAACAGACAAATAGAATGACATATTTAAACGACAAAATTAAATAGTTTCGCAACGAAAACCTAAAGTACATTTACAGGGTGTCCCATAAATAATGGTAAATATTTTAACAGCAGATTCCTTTTAAGAAAATATTATGGTTAGATCAAAATTTCCTAGTCCGAAAGTCAAAGTCAACCAAGATACAGGGTGATAACCTTAATGTAATTTTGTTGAATTTTGTTTTTTTTTTAAACTCCATAATTTTTTAACGCCTGATATAATTTAATTTTTTATTTAAAATATGCGTTGTCCAAACAGTTTCGTTTAAAAAAGATATACTTCAAAAATTTCGCTGCGATTCACCTTTTTCGAGATTTTTACATTTAAAAATTTCAATGCGCTCAAGATAAAATTTTCTTTCCTACTTTAAGTTAAAATATTTTTCTACAACCGCGCGAAAAGTACCATGTTTGCGCTTCAAAAACAAAACACAAAGTTGCACTTTTCCGAGGAGCAAGCGTTTTTTTACTTTGTCGCTCGCTGAGTTATCAAGGAAACCGTAATAGAAAAACGTCAAATTTGACACCACAGTAGGCGTTGAACGGTAGAAACTTCATCTGAAATTGTCATTAAAAATTGTGAGAATTGCACCTTTACCTTTAATATTGTAAATAATAAGAAAAATGACTAGATCTTATATAGATTTAGGTAATAATTATATAAAGATCTAAATGTATATACATATTACAATAATTATTACAATAAAATAAATTGGTATAGTAGCCACGGTTTTATTAAATCTGTTTTTATTAACTACTTCACCTTTGCATGTTCCGTTGAATGTTTAATAGTGGTAAAATGCAAATTACCAACTTTAGTTATACAGAATAATAAAAGTTTATGTTCGGAAAGTCTCTACATCGTTCTGACGGAGTACTTTTTTATAAATAATTAAATTTTATATTCTACGTCATATAACTATGTATATTACGACAAATTAAGTGATAAATAAAGCAAATTACAAACTTTAGTTATAGAAAGTAATTAAAAAATAGTTATTATGAAACTCTAATTTTCTAAACTTTTCATTATACTAAAGATACCTAGTAGAAATGTATATTTTTAGTAAACAATTCGCATTATCTATAAATTACATTGATGTCCAAATTATCACTTTAAATAAAATACAAAACTACCAACTTTAGTTACGAAAAACAGTTTAAAAATTGGTTTGTCGATATCCTTCTTTTATTTTTTATTAATTTTGTACTACTAAAGGTGGTAGAAATCTATTTTTTCTGATTCAAACTGATTATATTTATAGCTTTCACATAACACAGGCGATTATTATGTTTAGATATGATAGGAGGCCATGCTTGCCGCTGCTGTCAAGAAAAATAAACAAATGATTATTTGACGTATCAAAAAGTTTTTTAAACAGCTATTGGTGTTTAATAAATTGATTGTAATAATTATCTGATAATGGACAGTTTTAAAAAGTATAAAATATGTAATTGTAAAGAATTGAGCCATGTCCAAATACGCCATTCCAGTTTAATATACTTAACCCATAAAAAGAATTAATAAAATCATTTCAAAATATTACATATATGTTATCAAACACAGACATTTAATAGCAAGTAGTAATTCGCCTGGTTTTTCACCCCTAAAAAAGGAAGAAGTATTAGAAGAATTCCAAAAACATTTAGATATTGTGTCACAGAAATTTAAATCATAACGTAATACAATAATATGTAAATAACTAATTAAAAGGGTACTAAATAGTTTTTTTATTGTTTTCTTTTGCAGTAAATACCTACTACTGAAAAAACATTTTTACAATAACACACATCTGTAGCGCAAAATGATGCTTGCACGTTTTAAAATGTGTACTGTCAAATTTGAGGTTATATCAATAATCATTAATTTTTACCAATTATTTTATAAAATCTGCGGTTGTAGAAAAAATCTTGTGTGTAATTCGAGCGCAAAGTGACATTGTACATCTCGCTCAGAGCGACAATGTATTACTTTGCGCTCTTAATACACAAATAGCTATTTTATGTAGACTGTGTCTGACAGGATAAATTATTATAAACGTCATTGTCACTGTCACGATTTATGTTCTTATCAGTTACTTTGATGCGTGGTTAAAAAAATTAAAATCATACGATTGGTAATCAGTTTACAATGCCTAGACATCAATTTTTTTCTAATTCGGAAATGCGAGATATGGTTTGCGTATATGTCCAAGAAAATTACAGCGGTTTAAGAGCTTGTCGAAGTCATGTGCAATTGTATCCAAATAGGAGGCTGAGACTTGGGGAAACGGATTCATTCAGGCCAAAGCGGGATGTTGACGTCAAATAGACGTAATGTGAGTCAAGAAGAAGTGTTAATCCAGGTTGCTAAAGATCGAGAAATAAGTGTAAGGGGTATGGATTCAATACCTGAAATTAGCAAGTCATCGCGAACATCTTTATTCATATCATTTCACGCCTGTACAAAATCTTTTGAAGGGAGATCTTCCAGCAAGACTAGATTTCGCCCGTTATATCCAGGTACAACAAAATCATGATCCCATAAAATTATTATTACGGATGAAGCGACTTTAACCCAACGGGGAATTTTTAATTTTAGAACAAACATTCATGGGTTATTGCAAATCCAAACCTTATTATTAAAAGACACTTTCAACACGAATTTAAAATTAATATTTGGTGTTATGTAAAAGACATTATACGTAGATTTATATTGAAACCTTTTACAAACAAAGCTTATTGATTATTTAGAAAAATAGCCTTTAAATCTGCGTCGAGATATGGTTTTTATGCAAGATGGTGCTCCTGCGCATTTTGTTAGACCGATAGATATTAAGATAGTCCCTAGTATCTTAATGCTAATTTTAACTGGATAGGACGTGGAAGTCGAAGACCTTGGCTCGCACGAAGTCCAGATTTTAATCCATTGGATTTTTGCGAATGGAGATACATTAACATAAAATCAATTGTCTATGAAAATACAATAAACACAAGAGAGCAATTAATGGCAAAAAATTCAAACTGCTGCTAAGTCATTTCAAAATAAGCAATTATTTTCTAAGATTCGGCGATCTTTAATTAAAAGAATTTTAAAATGTGTGAGAAAAATGGAGGTCATGTTGAACATTTGCTAGCAAATATCGATAATTTTAATTTCTAGTTAATTTTTAATTTATCTTTTGTATTTTATTATTAATTTAAAGTGTAGTAAAGCATCTCGAAAAAGGTGAATCGTAACAAAATTTTTGAAGTACATCTTTTTTAAGCAAAAATGTGCACAATGCATATTTTAATTAAAAAAATAAATTATCCCAAGCGTAAAGAAGTTATGGAGTTAAAAAAAAAAAAATGTTGCTGGTGGCGCTCTCAATGAAACAATTTAAAAAAGTTAATTTTTAGATTTGCATACAAAAAAAACCTCCATATCGCAAATTTCACTAAAAACGAAGAACAAATGCTAAATTTATGGCCAAAATTCAAAAAAATTACATTAAGTTTATAACCCTGTATCTTGCCTTTGACTTTCGGCAAAAATATATATCAAAAATATATGTTATATCAATTATTGCTTTCGGACTAGGAAAATTTGACCTAACCTTAATAGTATCTTAAAGAAAGGGATTATTTTATTTATTAGGGGCACCACAGCTCTTTAAAACTACATTAAAACCCAATTAACTTCTAAATTCTTTAAGGCTTAAATATTTTAAGTAATACTAACTAATTAATATTTAATGCAAAAAGAAACACAGTAGTTCTCTACTAAATTTAATGTATAGAACCTGTAAATATTTTCTTGATATAATTTAATAAAATGTTAACTAATCACATGTCAATCCAAACAAGTAGGACAATTTTTTTATTTTATTAAAATATATTAAAATTAATATATATTTTGTAGCAAGGTGTATTTATTTAGTAAAAAGATGGTCTTGTCATTTTTTTCAAGAGTGGACACTCTGTTTTTTAAATTATGAATTCATTTTTTCCTGATTTTAGTTCGTGAAATCCACAATCGAAGGTTTTTGAGAAAAAAATATTGTTGTTATGATTGGGATTAGTTAGTTCAAGGAAAAGAAATAATTGTCTCAATTATACTTGCCGAAACATTACTTCATATCAACTTAAAGCGACTAAAAATAGAAAAAATTTTGTAATTTTAATTTATTATTTTAAAAATAAAGTCAGCATTACAATAATAGGGTAACCAGTTGTATTTTTGAATCTTGCAGCACAAAAAAATAATTTTGTTGAGAAAAAATGTCCAAGATAGTCGAAAATACCCATCTAAGAAAATTTTATAAATGAAAAAAAAAAAAAAAAAAAAAAAAAAAAAAAAAAAAAAAAAAAAAAAAAAAAAAAAAAAAAAAAAAAAAAAAAAAAAATGACTTTTAAGTTCGTGCAAATTTAAAAATTGGGGCTATTTTAGTTGTTATTTTGTTAGGATATACAAAGTATTGTTGTTTTCTTTATGATTGGGATAATAGTTATTAAGATATCAAGGTGTATTATAAGGATAATAACGCTTGAGGTCGATGGTGCGTTTCCCGAGGGCCTTTGGCCCGAGGATATACGTTGACCGAAAGCGTTATTACCCGTGGTGCCTTCAACGTTTAATGTCCTACTAAATATTTTTTATATGAGAAAAATTTGAATGAATTTTGAATGTATTAGTTTAAGCCAAATCAAGTACTAGCATATACCTGAAAAAATTTTCGAAACGTAATTGTGGTAACCATGGTTGTAAGTTTTTTGTCAAAACGACAGCACATAAAAAATATTTTTGCGATTGAGGCATAAAAATGTCCGAAGTAGTGGAAAATACCCATCTCCCCAAAGATATTTTAGTGAAAGCTGCTAAAGCTGAGCATGCGCTTGTGCCAGAAAAAACTAAGCGAATTTACAAGAAAGAATATTTCCCTTTTGAATCCTGGCTGACCGAACACTGCGTGGACCGTGTGGACGAAACCGTTTTGATGGCTTATTTTTAAGAATTGTCAGAGTCATATTCTCCAAATTCCCTTTGGACAAAGTTTTCAATGTTACGTAAAGAATTAATAGTTCATAAGAAGATAAGGAGTAATGAAAAGTTGATTTATTTGCAACAGTTCCTAAAGCAACTTGGGAGAAATTATCAGCCTAAAAAGTCGAAGGTTCTGACTCGCGAACAAGTTATAACTTTTTTGAAAGAAGCGCCGACTGAAAAATATTTGGCAGATAAAATTGTATTAGTGATAGGAGTATTCGGAGCTTGTAGAAGAGACGAGCATGTGAAAATGAAGTTTTCCGATGTGCGTGATATGGGTCAGCATATATTTATTGACATTCCACAAAGTAAAAATGGGCAAGCAAGGAGCTTTTTGGTTATTGATGACAGTGAAATGTGCGCAACAAAGTTGATTCGGGACTATGTGTCTTTGCGACCTAAAAGTGCACCTATTGATAGGTTTGTTGTGCTATCGTGATGAACGTTGTTCTGTGCAGCCTATAGGTAAAAATACATTTGGAAATATACCCTTTAAGATTTCTACATATTTGGGTTTACCTGATGCTAAGGCGTACACAGGCCATTGTTTAAGACGTACAGCGGCAACAATTCATTCTGATGCGGGAGGTAGTTCCGAGAGCTTAATGAGGTTAGGAGGCTGGAAGAGTTCTTCGGTAGTACGAGGGTACGTGGATGATAGTGAAGCTCCAAATTGGCTAATGCTTCCCTTGTAGTTGGGAAAAGTATTACTTCAAGTAACACAGCAACTGCGGTGGGGTATGGAAATGTGGAATTTTCCGTCAGTTTGAAAATTGTACGTTTTACTTTAAAAAATAATTATATATAATTTTATTCTGATAAGTATATTGTGTAAGTATGTTTGTATTTTCGTAATAAATGCTTAAATGAAGATAATTTATTGTTTATTTATTGGTAAATTTGTAAGCCCTAGGGTGTTATTTTTTTTTTAATAACGCCCTAGGGTGATATTTCGTATTTAACTGACTTTGACATAATATTATTATTTGTCAAATAATATACCAGTCGGACATTAATAAATAAAAAGCTTAAGCTTTGACTCTATTTAATTAAAACTTCAAGTACACATATATATCACATCACTCTTCCAACGAGTAATGTTTTTGTACATTTTCTTAATAGGATGGTAGTTTATTTGATTTTAGAAATATTACTTTGTGATCTAACAACATTTGCAGACCCTATATTGTCACTTTAATAAATTAGACAAAACTTAATTAAAAATAAAAATACAAAAACATGATAAACTATATTTACTTAGTTAATTGTTATTGCGTAATATAATATTTATAGGTCGGTTTAGATAAATTAGTTTCTATTATTTGGTTGGTTACACAAAAACAAGGTTTAAGTAACATTTTTTTTTTGTTAAAGGTGGATGGGCTGGAGGCAACGCATCTCAAGACTTAGCGAAGAATTCTGAAATGATGTGGCAACAGAGCGTTTGCAGTAGTATTATTGCAGGAACAATGGCCGCCAAATATTTAAAAGATGGTGGTGTTTTACAGTTGACAGGAGCAAAAGCGGCATTAGAAGCTACACCAGGAATGATCGGCTATGGTATGTTTTAATTCATGTATATCAATGAATAAATACCCTAGAAATCTTAAATATTTTAAACTGAAATTATTTCGTTGAAAATTTAGGTTGTTGCTTATGTTACGGTATTACAGCTGGTTTATAATACTCATATTATTTTTTAATTGTTTATGACTTAGAAATAACAAACCTTTAATATTGTTTAGCAACCCATTTGGGGCAAATATTGTCTGGGTTCCTAAATTTTACCAGATCTTCAATTAATTCATTTTTACCCATCGTAAGCTTGTAAACACTAAAATTAGGACCAATATTTTAAAAAGGCATACATTTTTTGCTGACCATCCTGGGCACGTCTTTAAAATTTCAGTTTTACGTTTTAAACCTTAATTTTCAAATCGGTTACAAAGATTTTTTGGTACCTCTACTGATATAGTAGAACTTAACTAATTTTTAAGGGTATTTACTATTTCCGATGTATTAATATTTCCATATTCTTCGTTAACTATTTTAAAATAGGAATATTCGCCAATAAAATTGAGGGGCCCAGTGCAAGAACCGGGTATCTCCACTTTTTTAAATTTTACAGGAGGCAAAAATAATGTTGCTATAGATTAACCTTCTATTAATTTGTACCTTTTAAAAATTGTATTGACTCTTGGCTGTGAATGAATAAAAGTTAAGCTGAGTGTGTAATTTTTTCAATTATTTATTTTTGAAAAAAAAAATAATAATAATGGAGATATCTGATTTGCAGTAATAAAAATGATGGAGAACATGATAATAACTACTTTTTTTACTAAACAGTGGTAAAAAACTAATAGTATGTTCTTCGGATAATTACCACATAGTATTTTTTTAAAATGTGGAAAAAATTCAAATGGTTTATCAGAATAAAAAGAACATATCTAGACGTGATTTGTTAATATAAAGAAATAATAGTTAACATATTTTCGGCACATTTAAATTACAAACTAATCTGAAATTTTCTGTATTATTCAGAGTCACTATAATGAGTCTGTGTTTACTACTTTAACTGCCTCAGCTTCATGTTGTGGCTGTTCTATATTATTATAAACCCACATATCATTTTGTGAGACATATTCTTTTGCAAGTTTCATCACATGGTTAAATTTTTTTGGTGTCAAAATGCGTTTTTTGGTGTATAGTACTTCACCATAATTGAAAATTGGTACAGTGCAAAAAAGGGAGCTCCAGGAGATACCTGGGTTTTACACAGTAAAATAATTCGAGCATCTCCAAAATTAGTATAACTAAGTAACGGTAGGCAGGAGATGCTCTGTTTTTGCACCATTGATGTGATATGTAAACAAGTATATCTCCATATAGACAACTCAATTTAGCAAAAAATTGGAGATACCCGGTTCTTGCACCGGGCCCTTCAATTGTTTCCAACCTGTTTTTTAAAATGAGGTCATATAACTGGATTAACATAGCAAAATCTTATATATTAGGCAACCAAAACAATACGTATAAATTAGTTCAAAAACACATGTGATTTTACGATAAAAAATACCATATTGGCAAATTTATTTTGTAATCAAATTCATTACAATCGTCAATATCTTAATAATTATCAGTAAGTCGTTCGTTTCGTTCGCTTTCATCGTCAGAATGTTGGCGACAGTGGGTATGCAACATTGTCCCTCACCAAACAAGGCGTTTTGGTTTGTTCTTCCTTCATGTCTTATATTTTTGGAATGTTATCACCCATACTTACATATGTGCATGGAATAAGTCCATTCTAAAATATACGAAAGGAAGTAAACAAGATAGAGCGGAAAAATCGCTTTTAAACGTTTTAAAAATGGAAAACGTGAAAGCGCTAGGGCAAAAATTAGATAAAATGGATGTACGTACTACAACGAACTTCGATAAGTAACAATCACACATCAATAACGACAGGATCTAGTATTAATGAAATTTATAATTCTGACTAATATGAATTTGCTTATGACTTTCTTTCTAAAAAACAAAAGTTTGAACCATTTGCCACTGCAGATTCGAGTTCGGTTATTTTTATTTTGAGAAGTATGTCGCGATATTGTATGGACATGTGAATACCTACACATTAAGTGCCAAGACATCAATGTCACTATCTGAAAGAACCTTTAAATATATTTAAAATTTGTTTAAATTATTCTAGGTATGGCGAAAGCTGCCGTCCACCACTTGACCAAATCCCTTGCAAGCAAAGATAGTGGACTACCATCCAACAGTACTGTGGTGGCCATCCTACCCGTTACTCTTGATACACCAATGAATCGAAAATGGATGGCTAATGCAGACTTTACCTCTTGGACACCTTTGGAATTTGTCGCTGACCTTTTTGTAAAATGGACAAAGGGAGAAGACAGACCCGCTTCTGGCAGTTTGGTTCAGCTTGTGACTAAGGATTCCCAAACTAGTTTAATACCTGCCTAAAGACTGTGATATAATAATAAAACTGCAGCAGTATTGAATTTTTAAAAGAATGCCGTTAATATGTACCATATTTTCAAGTAAAATATTTAAATTTTTTTCTTTATATTGTGTTCATTGTTACCATTAAAATCTCATTGCTGGTTTAAATATATGTTTGTTAAAAAATAAAATTATTTTATTTAATCATTTTTTTAGAACAAGTGTATGTAAGTAATATGACCCTTTTATCCAATGAGCTGTTAGTTTAACTGGAGAAAGCATCGATTTGGCATACGCGTGGCATCATAAACGCACATTCTAAGGTTCTGAATAGCGATGAATGAACTTCTGTACTCGAAACAATGAAATTCACTAAAACCCGGGAAAATGGTTACTACAGATACTATTTTGTCGAAAGCGTGGCTGCCAAGTATCTTTCTGTTTCATTTACTTGATAGTATAATATGATTAAATTTTACTTAATTTAATCCTAAAATTACTTCAAAATAAGCTCTACTATTGTATTTTAAACTGTGAATAATATTTGTTATATTTATTACTATAAAGTATAACACAGAAAAGTAATGATGTCAAAATACTATTTTCTTTTTGGACAGCTACTAATAAAGGCGCGACAACGTGACAACAGAGGATTTTTCGTAGAAGCGTACTTCCGCCACCTTCAGCTTAGCTCGACAGATGACACATTCAATATGGCGTTTTAGTCTAAATATTTTTGTTGTTTGGGTAATTTTTGTGACAATTGTATCAATTTCAGTTTTGTGTAAGTACTTTTAATAAATTAAAATGATAAGGCCGTGCCAAGTGTGTAAAGTGACGAATATGATTCCTGGATTATCATTTTACAAGTAAGTACAAACTATGCTTGTACCATTCTATCGCCAATAATAAACAAAACCATGTTGGTCGCAGCTCTCGATCGCGTTTATGAATGAAATGCTTTCTCTATCTATGATGTTAGCTCATTGCTTTTATCCCATATATTTAAGATGATGGTAAGTTTAATTTTATCTTATGGAGTCATAGCAAAACATTAATAAGGACTGTAACGACACCTATTAAAAATTAAAATTATTAATTCAGTGTTGGTTTTTTGGAAAAGATAATCATCCAAATTGCTTAATTGGGCCTCGGTTGTGTTAAAGATAGTAATATTGTGTCTACTTAATTTATTTGCAATCGAGTAAAATAACTAGACCAAGCCTAACCTGTTTTTGGTTAGAGGCACGAAGTTGTGGGCATGGTTTTTTTCTAAAAAAAAAATAGAAAAATGCATATAACAACAATCAAGATCAAGACAAAAAATTTCATATATATTTGTTAAATAAACAAAACGTAAGAAAAAATTTAAAAATGTATTTTATTTCTACTTTAATCGCTATAAACGTTGTAAGTATTGGTCTTAAAAATAAATTAAAAAAAAAAAAACAAGAACAAGAAAACGCAAAATGCATTGCTTTTGTTGCAAAATAGCAATAAACAAAAAAAGCACCATAATTTATTTATTTGAGTAATTTTTTTGATCCTTTAGGTTGTTTGAGGTCTTTTATATCTGCCCAGAAGAAACTTTCTACTATGATGGAACATCATGCCAAATTTCAATAAAAACGATTTAATGATTTTTTTAAATAATTTTTTAATTGAATTTCGTTTAAACTAGTAAACAATTTTTTGAAATTACTTTAATTTCAGAATATGAGACTTGGACATCTAATTGTTTTTCAGATAACATAATATACAAAAATTTTAAGCTTTTCTAAAAATGAAAATCGAATCATTAGGGCGTCCCCAGTAATTGTTTAAACTGCTTATAAACAAATAAAAATCTTTGATAATTTTTGAAAAAAAAAATTTTACAAAAATATTGTTTAAAAGTATTCGAAATCACGATTCTTCTAATATGTCAAAATTGTTAATCGGTCGATTGGTTACCTAGATACCAGCCGGCAAAGTAGGTAGGCTTTACCGAATCTATAAACAAGACAGATATCAACTTTTACTAGTTTATATACATTTTTCTCATAAAATAATTTAAAAGATAATAGATTTTTTTTTGTATTTAATTATCTACTACAAAATTTTTAAAGTTGCTAAATGCGTTACAAAAGTATAATTTTAAGTATGTACATCTTGATATAAGAAATCCTGCGTAACGATATCAGGAGAACGCGGTGGCCCCCTAACTGGACCGGTAGATATTGTTCAAAAATCAGTTACAAAATGTTTTCCTTTAAATTTTTTAAATTATTCACTCTTTAACTGGTTTTGTATTTCATATTTAAAGCTCCTATAGTTGTATTTCATCAAGATTATTTATCTATTCCTAGATCAGTTTCCTTTAGAAAGGTACTAGAGTTTATTTCTACGAATGACACTACAATATTTTTAGTTTCTTTGCTAAATTTATTTTTATGATTCTTGAGCTCTTCTCGTATTCTTCCACGTAGCGCCTTGAAGGGTAATGAAACCGATCGGTGTATTCCATCCGAGAACCGCGCTTATTTACTGTATCGTATTTGTGCACTGTCCATAATTTATTAAGGACAATGTAGACTGGTGTCTTGGCATTAGAGTCGTTTATGTATAAATTAAGATAAAATATTTATGTTATTAATAATATGTTTGCACAATAAAGGTAAAATACATCTTTAAATGTCAAATAATTTTTTTTTTAAATTACTAAAACGAAAGTAGAATTATTAAATACAGGGTGTCCGGAAAATACGTGTACAACGTTTAATGACAGACTCCGGACGTCAAAATAACTTTATTTAAGCGACCTTACCTATATCCAAAATTGCTTCAAAATATTGTTTTTTTCTAAATTTTTCAAAAACGTGCAAGTCAATTTCAATAATTTTTGGTGATGACTCTCGGGTTATAAAATGACGTTTGCTGTTCTACTTAACCTAAAGTATCATAAACGTGATGTCATATGTACCTACATTCTCTGTTTTTTTTTATCGTTGACTTACTGATAAATTAGATACCATTTTCTGGTTAAAAAATGTATTTGGAATATTTTTCATCTCCTGCAAAATTTTGCTAGGATAAGTGGTTATGTCAGAAAAAATCATTTTCAATTAGGTGCCCGGGCAAGATGTTTTATTAATTGTAATAAGAGATTATTACATTGTTTGCTGGTGTTTTTATTATTTTTTTGTGTTGCTATGACATTTAATATTTCTGTTAACAAATTGGTGGAGTTTAACATTAAGGCCATTTTTTTTTTAATTTTAAAAAACTTTTATTTTTTTGGGAAAATTTTGGAAAACTATACGAACTGAAAAAGTTGACATGCTTTTGGTGTACGGGTTTTCCAAGGAAATTTACCCCCAAAAATTTGGTTTTGGGAAAACTGAGGATAAAATTTTGGGTTTTTTCACGGGGAAACGAAACGGGAAAAATTTTTCCCCTTAATGCAGAGAACGGGGCCCAAAAAAGGGTTTAAAACCTAAAAAGGGGGTTATCCTACTCCTAAGATATTATTCAGTTTTCACCGCGGGGGATCCTGAATTTTTAAAAGGTATAAAATTACTGGGCACTAAACAACGAAGGGTTTTCCCAAAAAATCTTTTTAGGTCGAAGTGAAGGGGGGACACAAACGAGCCCCTTTAACCTAAATTCAAGGGGGGTTTTAGGGAGAATTTCCCTTTAAAATTGTTTTTAAAAACACCAAACATTTGCGGGGGATTGAACGTCGTCTTGGGGGAAAAGGGGGCCTTTAACCCCCAAAAATTTAAAAGGGGGGGGGCGTAATCGGAAACCCGAACTATTGAAAACGAATAAAATTTTGTTAAGAGTTGAAGAAGAACCCCAAAATCAGTACATGCCGGTTTTGGAAAGGGGGTTTGGGGGTTCCCCAAAAACACCGTAAATATTAAAAAAAACAATTTTTTCACCCGTATCCCTCCAAAAGGGGTTTGGGGGAATTTTTTCCCCTTGGGGCCTCCCCGGGGGCTCCTATTTTTCAAAGGAATGAAAAATTTTTCTAAATTTTTTTAAGAAAATATTTTTTAAAATTTAAAGTAAGTTCCCCAATACACTAAAATCCCCGAAAATTGGGCCCCTTTTACCCACCGCCTTAATTTAAATTTTAAAGTTTGGATAATTTTCGACAAACCTTATTTTTCCCGAATATTACCAAAAAATTAAAAAATTTACCCCTTAATTTTTTAAAAATTTGAAAAAACCCAAAATTTTTAAATCTTGGGGGGCCCCTTAATTTTTTGGCTTTAAAATTAACAATTTTGGATTCGGGCCCCGGAAAGTTTTGGCCTTTTAAAAGGGGTTTCTTTTTTGGGGTTTCTAAAAATTTAAGATTTTTCCGGAACCCTTTTAAAAAAAATTCTTTCCCTTTTTGAGGCAAAATGATTCCTTGGTTTTTCCTTTGTTTTAATTTTTGAACCAGTTTTTTTTAAAAAAATTTTGCTGAAAAAATTTAAATTTCCCGGAAACCCTTTAAAAAAAAAACGTTTTAAATAAAAATTTTAAATCAAGTTTTTTGAAAAAAATTTTAAATTTTAGGAATTTTCCAAATTCTTTCGCATTTTTAAACAAAATTGGTAAAAAAAAAAATTTTTTATGTGGCTATTAAAAAAATTAAAAAGGCTTTAACGTTTTTTAAAAATTTTAAAAAAAATTTTAAAAAACCCCCTTTTTCAAAAAATAGGGAAATTTATTTTGAATTTTCAAAGGCCAAACCCTTTGTTTTTTAAAAAATTCCTTTTGGTTCCCCCTTTAAATTTTAAAAAACAGTTCTGCTTGAAAAAAAAAAAAATCACAGAAATACCCCCCTTTAAAAAAAAAAACGTTAAATAAAAAAAATTTAACGATCCAAGTTTTGTTTGCGTATGAGCGTATTTTAAATTTTTAATTAAAACATCATGAAACAAGTTGGATAAATAATTAATTGTTTTATTTTGTTCAGTTTTAAAATATTATATTCTAGCTTTATATTTAAAAACGTCCTTTAACATGATAAGTTACTTTTATTATTTAGCCATTTTAATTTAAACTATGACAGAGCCTAATGAAATTAGTTTTGACGTTTTAATTATTATAGTCGTTTATTCGGAAATACAATGAAGGATTTTTAAATTTTATTATGAAAAATATTTATTTACATTTTTGGTTATAAAATAAATCTCCCTTTATGCTAGTCTAAAATGTTTTTGAAATGTTAGCAAAGCCACAGTTGAAAGGATATGTAAAATTTTGGTAAAATGTATATGATGATAATTGTAAGGATTCAATTATTTAATATTAATAATAAAATTCTTTAAACGAGATGTCATAGGTTTTAAATAAGGACAATTTAAAATTGCTACATGTTTTTTTTTTTAAAACTTTTTTTTTGGTCAGAATAAATGA
Organism: Listronotus oregonensis; assembly: GCA_019359885.1. Taxonomy (NCBI): domain Eukaryota; kingdom Metazoa; phylum Arthropoda; class Insecta; order Coleoptera; family Curculionidae; genus Listronotus; species Listronotus oregonensis. Next base: position 16,714 of record JAHBCN010006090.1, on the reverse strand, counting down.
TTAAATTTTTAAATTTTTATAGACATCTAAAAATTAAAAAGCAAAAATGGCAAAAAAAAAAATATTTATTTAATATTGGGTTTAGAACCATTACCAAAGAGCAAAAAAAAAACATTTATTTGAAAGTAGGTACCCTATATCTATCAATTTTGATAGTACATCCAAAGAGAGTATTAGAGGCCCAGTACAAAACTTAAAGAATCCATAAATATTTGAGGGTTAAGGAGTGTTTACAAAAACAGGTGATTAAACTTTGTTACTGGCGCAGTTAGCGAACTAGGTGAATGGGAAAAGAGTAAAGATGCGGATCGTAATGTTCCACAAGAGATATTTTTTTGACACCCAAGAGTTAGGTTATCTATGCTCTTATCTGATTCGGACGAAAGTTGCTTTAGCTATTTTTACATAAACTACAGCTAATATCTGGAACTAAATATCAACTTGAACAATGAGGAAGTTGCATATTTTTTTTTTTTTAAAAACCCTATTTAAAATTCAATAAATGCCCTTAAAAGTTGATATTTTTTTAAAATCTTTTAAAACTAAGCGATTCTTAAATAATTGATTATTTAAATTTTAAAATTACAATCAACGAAAGCTCTCTGATTGGTCAAGCCACTTTGCGTCGATCCGATAAACAAAGTTTTGGCCAGCTTAACCTGCCATTTTCATTGGTTATTCCGTTTGTGTTTACATCGGGTTATAAATTTTAGTGTACCAAAGACTTTTTTTTAATTATATATTAATATTAAACCTGATTTAGTGTTGACGATAGCCGGAACATAAATACTATAAATGTTGTGTAGTGCCATTATGTATTAAAAAAAACCGGCCCAACAAATTTTTTTTTAACGTTCCAAAAGTGAAAAATACAAAAAAAGGTGTTAGGTAAGAGGAATTTAAAAAAAGCCCGTTAGTGTAAAATCTACTTTAATACCCGGAAGATCTTTTTTAATGTAAGTCCCTTTTTTAAACTTGCCTCAAAAACGACAATATTTCTCAAATATTAAATATTTTTCTCGGTTTTTATTTAATAATTAGACATAAAAGTGGAAAAAAACTATTTTTAAGACCCCTTCGGTAAGACAGATAAGGTTTATTTTACAAAATCTATTTTTTATTTTTTTGGGGTTATTTTTTTACCAAAGTTTTTATTTTTACTTTATAAAACGCACTACTCGTATGTATTTTTACTAATATAATTAGTAATAATGTATAATTTTGAACATACCTGTAGCTTTTCTTTTTTAAATCAGTTTCCAGAAATTTGGGTTATTTCCCAAAAATTTAAACATGATAATGTAAATTTTTTGGCATTTGGCCCTTGGACAAACCCAGCTTCAGTAGAAGTATAATAAATAAAGTCTAGTTTTTAAAACAATTATAACAGAAAAATTTTTTTTAGCACAACGAAAGAAAAAAAAACGGCACTAAGAAACACGCCCAACTAACAAAATCATAAAAAAAATACCGGCGAAATGATAAGCAAACAGATTAAAGAGTCGTTTTGAGACCCCGGATCTGACGTCACAAAAAACATCTTTTTTCAGCGTTTTCGCGGAAAATTATTTTGAATTTTAATTTTTTTTTTATAAACAAAGAAAGTTAAAAATTTGGGGAAAATATATGGCAATTGTCTTTATAGTTTTAGAAACTTTATAAGTAAAAAAAAAAAAAAGGGAAACTTCCTTTTTTCGCTCTAAAATTTTTTATATTAAATTTGCAAAAATTAATATCTCTTTTTTATCTGGTTGTTTTTTTCGGGGAAATACTCCTTTTGGGGCTATTTTAAAATGTTTTTTTATTTTTTTTTAAACAATTAAAAATTTTTATCCCCTAAGCTGGTCAATTTTTAGTCAATTTTTTGCTTTTAAAATTATTGAAACCAACTCTTGGGAAAGTCGCAAATCTATAAATTTAAACAGTTTTTATACTTGTCCTCAGAGTTCCTATTAATCACAAATTAAAAAAAAAACATATATAAAGTTTTATAAGAAGACAAGAAATTTAAATAAATTAATCCTTGCATTTTAAGTAAAATTTACTTACAAGACATCGTTTTAATCAATATGTATTATTCCCCTCAGAAAAAAAAAAATAACATGCTAAAAAAATTGATTCACAAAATTTTCAAACGACTTTTTCAAAAATTTTTTTATATATTTGCATTTTTTTTTTAATTTTAAATTGAAAAAGGTTACTTTTTTATTTATAAAAACATAAATATTAATCATTAAATAAAACTGCTATAACAATTAAAAAAAGATGGTTAGACCATAACAAGTTTATATGTAGCAAGGGAATTTAAAATTTAACCAAAACACAAATGACCTAAATAATTTTAAAATTATGCATTCTGAAATTAATAAAACAGATTGTACAGTTTTAAAAATATTTTACCAACTTTGGAAACTGGAATAAAAGGTTGGAGAAAACTTCCCCAATTCCTTTTCATGGCCTTCGAACCTTAAGTCGCCAGAGGGGGGAAAAAGAAAATTTGCCCCGAAATTTAAAATGGGGAACTGAAAGGATCGTAAAGTACGGGGTGCAGTGAAGTAAAAAGAATTAATTACAATAAAAAAGCAGTTTTGAAACAGCAAAAAGTTTGGCAAAGAAAGCAACTATTTAAACCCCAAAAAAGTTCATCGAAAAAAAAACTCCGCCTATAAAACTTAAAAAACTTCAACAAGCAACCAAATAGGGAAAAAAAATTTAAAAAAAAAAAAAATAAAATACTCCTAGACTTAGGAGAGGGGCACAACTATTTTTGTGAAGTATTTCAACAAATCGGGAAAAACTATGACGAAGTAAAAAATATCTGATGCCCCAAAAAACCAAGAAATGAAGAACCCCCTAAAAAAAAAAAATCTAGACGAAGAAAGACAAGAAAAAAGGACGTGACCAAAAAATTCATAATTATCCACGAAGCCGAGCAAGAGATCACCGAAAAAAAAACCAAATTTTTCCCCTTGATTCCAAAAAAACTTTTGGGGCCAATGGGAACCCCTCCGCCTTAAACGACATCAATCAAAAAAACATAAATGGGACTATCTTAAAACCAGGGCATAAAGAAAAGTACGAAGCCATCGGGAAACAATTAAGGGAAAAATAAAGGAGAAGGCCTATACCGAACCCCCTCTTCCAACCATCAAACCCCAATCTTGGGCACTAGAAGAAGGCCTACTTTTAAATTCTGACCCTTTCATGAAAAAAAAAATATAAACCCCAAAAGTTACCGAAGACACATCCCCAGGAGAGGCGCGAACATCATTGACACCTCACGACTACAGAGGAAATTATCTGGCAGCCGGGAAATTTTAAAAACCCGCTAAAAAAACAATCGATTAATTGTGTGGATTATGGAAAAATATGGGACTTTAAAACGATAAACGTGAATCGAGAAAAATTGAAAAATTACACGATGTAGTGAACGAATGTTTGAAGGAATGAAAAATGGGCTACGACACGACCTCATGGGACCCACTTAGGAAAATTTTAGAAAAAAATGGGATTCAAAAAACAAATAAACTATACGAACAAACTCTGGATGATCCCCAACAAGTTCCGTCACTGAAAAATTTTTGAATTTTTTAGAAAAGATTTAATCACTCAACATCAACATGGAAAGGAATTTGGGGGAAAAGGCAATGTCAATTATGCAAGAGAAAACATCCGTTATGGGCATTAGTAATTTTTTGGGTTAATCGTAGAAGACCGAGGGGGGTACGAAATAACCATTGTGCAGCAAATGTTTGACTTATCTTATAGAGATAACCAACACACAATCCGTTTTAATTTTTAAAAACCCCCCATTGCTACATCAAGATCTAAAAGGCAAAAGACAGACCAACCCGAACCCCAGTTTCCTTCGGAAAAAAAATTCAAAAATTATTATCAAGGAAAACATCCCCACCAATGGAAGACAGTAGGCCTTCATGTACAAGTATGGTGTAAATTTTGGGGAAAGTAAACAACTAAAAAAATTTTGGGTTTTTGAAGAGGGGGGAAAAAACACACAGTGCCCATCTACAGTTCCCCGCTTACCTCTCCTGTTTCCCCCCCCCTGCAAGCCCTAAAACCCAAGCTGGCACCTTCCAGCCTACAGTCCCTTTAGCTTCCCAGCGCCCGCCCCCAAAAAGAAAAACACGCGCCCCGTCCAAAAAGTCCTCCGTTACCCAGCATGGGGGTTTTAAAGGTAACAAAAGGTGGGATCTGTTTAAGGGTGGAATTATCTGGTCTTGGCTAACATTATATTTACTTTAAAAAATGGTATTGGTGAATTAAAAAGGATTATTTTCTTTTAAATTCTTTTTTCTTCTAGGGGCTTTTTAAAAAAAAAATATCCAAAAAAATTTACAAAACATTAAAAAAATTGATAAAAATCTCGAAAAAAAAAAAACAAAATAAAATCAAAAATATAAAAATCAAAAGGGGTTTATTTTTACATGACCCAAAACAAATAGAGGGGGGGTTAAAAATTTAAACAGGGGGGTTTTTTTTTTAAAAGTTTTAAAAACAAAACTTTAAACCCTCCATGTGTATCTTAAAGAAATACCTGATACCATATATCGTACAATTATAGAAAATATTTTACTTCTTATTGTTAGTTATTAAAGTTAATAAAAGAACGTATTGTTTTTTACTTTATCTAAATTACAATTCGTGTTTTTTAAGACAATTATCAATTCCCATATTTTGTACTAATTTAGTGTGGTATGTAAGAGCTAATTCTTAATCTAGAAGCATAAAAACTTACACTGCTGGTTACCATTTAGAACAGCCAACCCCCAAAAGGAAGATAAATGCCAACATTTTTTTTCTACCATATTTCTTGAAAAAAATTTTTTCAAAAATTTTTAAAATATTAGACACAGCATGCTTTTACCATAATTCCGTCAGGTAAAGTCATTACAAAATATTAAGGAGTTGAAAAAAAAATAAAAAGGGTTTAAAGGTTCCAAAATTTAGACACATCCCAAAAAAGGATATCTTTTTGGAAATTTAATTAAAAATTTTGGAATTAGTCTTTTTAAAAAATTTAAATTTTGTTAAAAAATTAAATTAAGAAATAAATAAAGGAAAAAAAACCTTTTAAAAATTTCTAAAAGTTTACAATTTTCCATTATCGGTGCTTTAAAAAATTAATTTCAAAGATTTTGTGAAAATGAAATAAAACAAAAGCCTATTCTTATTAAAGAATTTTTTAAATGGAAATTTATAAATTTTTGTTACATTTTTTTTAATAAATGAAAAAAGATGGCCAATATTAAGATAATTACTTCAAAAAAAAAAAGTTTTCCCAAAGGGCTAGCCAAAATTTTTAAAATATATTTTTTTTTTATTTTTAAAATTTGGGGAAAAATTAATACTACAATATAAATAAAGGCAACAGAAATGCGAAAGTTTTTTTTTAACAAACAAATTCCCATAAAAAGGAAAATGTGGGAATTTACCTCCAAACCCCCCAAATTAAGGTCTTTTCTAAAAGGTCCCTCCTCAAAAAAAAAAACGGACTAATAAAACCATTTATCCACTAAAAAAAGAAAAAAAACAAAAATTTCCAAATTTTAACTTTTAAAAAAAGGGGGCCCCCCTTTGAAAACATAAAATTTAAAATTTTCCCCTTCCCTTAACCCCAAAATTTTTTCGCCTTTTTAAAACCCAAAAAAAACCCAAAAAAATTTTATTCAATTAAAACGTTTTTAAACCCAACCCCTTTAAAAAAGCTACTGTCAATTTAGTAAATAGTTTAACTATTTATTTATTATGTTTGCGTGGTTGCCTATAGTGGCTTAAGTGATTTCGGTCAGCTTCAAAGACGTATAAAGGTTGCCCCAAAGCGAGCGGCGCGACGCGCCGGGACAGACGCGACGCAAGGTCCGCCCATGAAGGGCGCACGCAAAATTCTTTAAAATTGGCAGTCAGCGGGTTTTTATGGATAGCTCATCAAACGAAGAATTTTTGTATTTAAAAGGTGCTATCGAGGAAAAAAAAAAAAGTAAAAAAGAAATTTGGAGCCCAATGTAATTAAAAAGATTTTCAAATTTGCATGTGGAAATTTTCTTCGTGAGTTTAAAACTTACTTTTCCAAATTAAAAAAAAAAGATGCAAAAAATTTTCTAAAATTTAATTGCAAGAAATTTTTTGGAATTCTCAGCTTTAAACGTCTATTTTTAAAACCTCAAAAAAGTTGTTTTAACGATACCTTAAATCAGAATCCACAAAACTAACTTTGTTATTTAGATTTTTTTTAAAAACTTATATGATTAAAATACAAATGTCACAAAAATAACCACAGTAAAACATGTCAGAACCAACAGTGGAATCTCATCGATGATACCGAAAGAGGCGATGAGATTCGAATGCAACTGTCGCTTTCACATTTGCGGTCGCTGGTCGCGGTCGCGTGTGAGGGAGTAATTATGGACACGATGCACGGTCGCCGTCGCGCAGCAACCTGTCGCTGCCGAATCGATTGAAAACGCAAAACCTTTAGATGAGCGGGCTTGGGTTTAATTACATGAAAAAGTATCCCTGATCAGTTTAATCGCGTCGCACCGCGTCGCCGCCCCTTCGTTATGGGCGAGAACCTTAAGAATACGGTCGCTTTTTGTTCATACTGAAAGTTTTCGACAACCATATAAACGAGTCAATATATATTTTTTTCCATTATGCATATCGACTAACATATCTCGAGACAGGCTTAATCGAAGCGTTTTTGAGAGCCGAATGTAGACCCTACCAATATCAATGTTGCCAAATGTAGTCTTCTCGAAAAAAAATAACGACGATTAACTTAACTGGTTGTTTAACAATGTAAAATTCAAGCTATAAAAGAATTTTTTAAATGAAAAAAATGTTAATTTCAAAAACAAGATGCGTTTTTTTACTGTAAATTAAAAAAAATATATATCCTAAATTTTAAAAAAGTAGTAGTTGTTCTCTGCACAGGGAACAAGATGTTAGTAAAATTTATTAAGAAATTATCAACTTTAGATCTTGCTTTTTAGAATTCTACTGTGATAAATGTAAATTTATTTCTTTTTCTGTCACAAAAATTGATAGTGAAGAACAAATCTCTCCCTGGAACATTATTATCTAGCAATGTTAATTGTTAATAAGGGTTTTCGCAGAAAAAAAAAACACAAAAGAAATTACCAATGAAAATAAATAATTTGGGGGCTAGTTAGTGGGGCAGTAAGTTAGAATTTTACCTCAATGTTCTTTATTTACGCCACTCTACAAAAAAAAGTGTCGGACTCAGAGATGTGATATATGGATTTCGATATATTTTGCCTTCCAAACACGAATCCGTGGTCAGAATTTGGCCATTTGGTCATCAGTTTTGCTAAACTTCAAAAACCGAAAAAACTACTCTATAAAAAAGTTACCCAGAGATGTATTTTTGCTTATTGAACACTAATCCGTAATCAGTTTTGCTTTAGCATCCACCAATCTTTCTGTGAATTGTTGAAAACTGGCAAAATTGCGGAGTTTTTCTCCTTTTCTGAAGTTGGAAAAATAATGTTACGTGATGGCCAAATTCTGTTTGGCAAGTAAAAATACATTTAAAACTATAGGGTGGCCGGCCATATTTTGACCCATTTTAATCGAGAATAACTTTGAAACAAATAAAGGTATCAAGATGCGGTTTTTGCAGATGCACTTATATTTCTTTAAAGTTTATTCTCGTACCTGCACGATTTTATTGTGACATTCCATTAGCTCAAAAACAAAATGGCCGATTTTCCATTATAGGACAACTATGTTATTTTAAATGGAACACCCTGTATATGTTTCTATATTTTCAAAATTTAATCTTTCCCCTTTAAAAAAATGTAACACAAGCTATGGTTATCTCAAAAAACAACGTATTTATTGACCTTCGAAAAATTGACTGCATGTCGACCAACAATATTATTTAACAATTAAAATTTGCTTCATATGTTACAAAAAAAGATCGCCAAAGGTTTAGGTTATTCACAAAATAATAGTTCCAATAAGGTTACATTACTTTTTAAAAACTACTGTAAATGTTGAAAATGCCTTCCGCCGACTTCGACGCACTTATTTAAATTCGAAAAAACTTATTAAAACTATTGACTAAAAATTCTTCAGGAATATTTTCTATTATGTTTCGGATATTAATTTTTAATTGCTCTAAATATTGGGGAAGTGGACTATAACACCTCTCTTTCACATATCCCCACAGAAAAAAATCTGGAACAGTCAAATCTGGTGAACGAGGTGGCCAGGAAATAGGGCCTCCTCTTTCAATCCACCGGTTTCCAAAAACGTTGGTCAGTGAATCCTTGGTAATGTTAGCATAATGTGGTGTAGCCCCATCTTGTTGAAAATAGACGAAATTCAATAGATTTTCTTCTTGCAATTGGGGATAAAAAAATATTTCCAGCATATCAACGTAAGTCCAAGAGGTTACAGTTGGTTCATGAAAAAAATGGCCCATAAATTTTTGCTTTGACATACCACACCAGACTGTAACTTTTGGCGAATCTCTAGCGTGTTCGTTATATTGTCGAGGATTTTCTGTTGCCCAAAACCTGCAGTTATGCTTATTTACTTTTCCATTGAGGTGAAATGTGGCTTCGTCTGACATTATTAGTCTATCCAAAAATGTATATTGTTCCTTACTAAATTTTGAATTCTCTGGCAAAATTCCACCCTTTGTGGAAAATCAGTTTCTTTTATTTCTTGTAACATTTGAATTTTGTATGGCTTTAATTTAAGTTCTTTTTCATGATTTCTTGTACTGTAGTTTTAGGAATATGGACTGAACTTGAGATTTTTCTTGTTGACAATGTTGATCTTCCTGAGTTATCTCCAGAATTTGTAACGTTTTATTTAGCAAATTCTCATTGTTTACTAATTTCTTTTTACGGGCTAAAGATCCTGTACTCCAGAATTTTCTGTACCAGATTTTAATTGAATTTTTTGTGGGTGGAGCTTTATTAAACATGTTTCTAAATCTTCGCTGGGTTTCTTTTACTGATTTGGTTTCGGCAAACATAATAACACATTTTCCTTTTCGCTTAACGAGAACATTTTGCGCTTCCTAATTAAAATAACTTGTCAAAAATGACACAACAGCTGACAATGAGGCTTGTTGCTGTTATGGAAACGAGATAACTTTGTTTCCACAGGCGACTTTTCAAAAATCTTTTAAAATAATATTCCTATTCGACATACAGTCAATTCTTTGAGGTCAATAAATGCGTTATTTTTCAAAATAACCATAGCTTGTGTTACATTTTTTAAAGGGGAAAGATTAAATTTTAAAAATATTGAAACATATACAGGGTGTTCCATTTAAAATAACAAAGTTGTCCTATATCGGAAAATCGGCCATTTTGTTTTTGAGCTAATGGAATGTCACATAAAAATGGTAAAGATACGAGAATAAACTTTAAATAAATATAAGTATATTTGCGAAAACCGCATCTTGATATCTTTATTTGTTCAAAAGTTATTCGCGATCAAAATGGGTCAAAATATGGACGGCCACCCTGTATCACATCCCTGGGTCCGATACTTGTTTTTTGTAGAGTAGTGTTATTAGCTTTATGGGAAACCAAATATAAAATATTTAAAAAACTAAAAGTCAAAAACCTAAACGTGTTAAATTTTGGAAGCTACCAGTGCTTATTATTCGTTATTAGCCATCTAATTATTTTCATTATTTTTAATTACCCTAGCTTATAATAAAGTTATTAAGTAATGACAAAAATAGAAACAGACTATCCTTTATCCAGAAACACGTATAAAACTTTTAAATTAAAGGTTTATTTTATCCGCAAAAAAAATTACCATTTAAAATAAAAAGTCTAGACCTCAGTTAAGGTTGACGACCATATAATTGTTAGCCTGATCACTTTATATGAAAAATAAATAAGCTAAAATTATTATTTACTATACACGCAAATCACATAAATAAATATCCGGAGTTTAAAGGATACGAGACTCAATGCTGACCGGATATATGCTCTCTTGACAGGGGGTATTTATGTGGATTGTCACACATGAAATGCCTTATTACAATGCGCTTTACGTATGCAAGTTTAGTGTCTTGCTATATCTTCCATTAATTTTATTTATACACTTACAGGATTTATTGGGTATTGTGCTTTTACTGTCTTCCTATTTACTAAATAATAAAGGAAATAGTTTATTATTTTCGTAAAAAAACATATATTAATACTGACGCGACGTATCTTATTTTCCACGCTAATAAAATCTGTTTTTTACTTCGTTTTTTCATGTGTTTTAATCAAAAAAAGCCCTTATAGTATACAGAAAACACCTCATCAATTTTTATAAATTTTTATATATTTAAATCTCGTTTATGTTGCACAATGCACAAAAATTATAAGTATAATTTAGGCTTGTATTAGATTTGTGTTTTTTATAACTTATCTTGTATACGGTCCAGTCAAAAACCAAAGAATACAGACGCTTTTATTTACATTGAAACTGTTTAACATCAATATAAACCCGTCAGTACAATTCCTGTCCTCTACAGATATTTGCCAACACGGATTTGACCCTGGCACTTAACTTGTTAAAATAGACCGATTTAAAGCGGCGTTTGAGGGGCAGATGTACACTAATGCTGCCAAATATAGTCTTTTCAAAGAAGCATAACTTCGGCAAACTTAATTTGCTGTCTTATTAGATTTTGGTAGCCTTTACAATACCAGAGTTAAACTACAAATTAAAAAAATCTTGAACCCCTTAGAACATCCAAAATACAAATTCTTTATATGCTTAATGTTTTAAAAAGTGTATGTTTAATGATTGCATTTCTAGGAAAATTGTTTATCGAAAAAAATGTCACTTAAGCAAATATCAATAAGTGATAAATCTGAATAAGTGCAAGTCGTATATTTTGTTTATTTACCTTTCTCATTCAAAATTTCAGGCCATGCGATTTATTTATTTAATTGAGCAAGAAGAGTCGAATCATCATATCTAAGAGCAACTGGCCATTCCACGAAGTTCAGTTATTCTAGTCCATTGAAAACTTCGGTAAAAGGTCGGGAAACGCTGGACTTGACGAGACCACTTGTCTCTTATGTATTTTGGGGCGCTGATTACGAAAATGGGGGTTAGAGCTTGCAGCAATGGTCGGAACACTCCTAAAATTGCAGAAAACGCCCCTAAATATGGGTGGGTTTTGGAAAAATTGACATTTCGCAAACTAAGCCATCTTATAGTTTTGGTCGCTGATTTTATCAATAAGACTGGAAATTTACACCCCCTACATGCGAGAAACACCCCTCCCAAGGGGTGGGTTTTGAAAACTACGGTAAAAGGTCGGGAAACGCTGGACTTGACGAGACCACTTGTATCTTAAGTATTTTGGGGCGCTGATTACGAAAATGGGGGTAAGAACTTGCAGCAATGGTCGGAACACTCCTAAAATTGCAGAAACGCCCCTAAATATGGGTGGGTTTTGGAAAAAATTGACATTTCGCAAACTAAGCCATCTTATATGTTTTTTGGGTCGCTGATTTCGAAAATCGGGGTGTCAAGACTGGAAAATTTGTGTTACACCCCCTACATGCGAGAAAACACCCTCCCAAGGTGGGTTTGAAACTGGGAGGTTCGGGAAAACCTAAGCCACCTTCCTTATGTTTTTGGGGGCGCTGATTTCGAAAATGGGGGTTAGAACTTGAAACAATGGTAACACTCCTAAAATTGCAGAACCCCCTTTATGGGGGGGTTTTGGGAAAAAATTGACTTTCGAAAACTAAGCCATCTTATATTTTTTTTGGGTCGCTGATTTAAAAAAAAAGGGGGGTGTCAAGGCGGGAAAAATTTTTAACACCCTACAGGGAGAAACACCCTCCAAGGGGTTTTTGGAAAATTGACGTTTCCAAACTGCCACCTTTATTTTTTTTGGGACGCTATTTGAAAATCGGGGTTAATAAAGTTTACATGCAGTTGCAAAAAGCGATGTACAAAGAGATGTTCTTGCAGAAAAGTCGGATTGCGTTGCATCTCTGCAAAGGTTGTAAAGGCAGAGACTGCGAGAATAGCAAAAAATGTCGACTATCCAAGACTTTGATGAAGACGAAGACCTTGAAGAGGAAATGGAGTTAGAGCTTGAGTCAGAAATATTGATTCAGGAAACTAAAAATCAATGGGATACGAGTGATTTTTGCGATTCACAGATAAATTCCGAAGTTGATTGGGACGAAACAACAACAGAATTTGACGACGATGAAGAAATTACTCTGCATGCAAAATACCAAGACTAGATTTGAATACAACTGAATATTGATATTTTTAAAAAGTTTTATACTTGCATATTTCATATATAATATATATTAATAAAAATAATATTATATTTAATTTTAATTTTATATTTGTTTTTAAAAACCATCCTTGGAGTATTTTTCATTGTGGTTAAATAATTTTCAGTTAAATTTTTATATTTTAATAGAAAAAAAAAATATATAATATTATTTAAATAATTTTTTTCCAAAAACCACCCCCTTGGAAGGGGTTTTTCTTGCATGTGGGGGGTGTAACACAAATGTTCCAGTCTCAACACCCCGATTTTCGAAATCAGCGACCCAAAAAACATATAGGATGACTTAGTTTGCGAAACGTCAATTTTTTCCAAAAACTCACCCCTTGGGGGGTGTGTTTCTCGCATGTGGGGAATGTAACACAAATTTTCCAGTCTCGACACCTCGATTTTCGAAATTAGCGACCCAAAAACATATAAGATGGCTTAGTTTGCGAAACATCCATTTTTTACAAAACCCACCCCTTGGGAGGAGTGTTTCTCGCATGTGGGGGGTGTAACACAAATTTTCCAGTTTCGACACCCCGATTTTCGAAATTAGCGACCCAAAAAACATATAAGATGGCTTAGTTTGCAAAATGTCATTTTTTTTCAAAACCCACCCCTATTTAGGGGCGTTTTTTGCAATTTTGGGGGTGTTCCGACCATTGCTGCAAGCTCTAACCCCCATTTTCGTAAACAGCGCCTCAAAATACATAAGGGACAAGTGGTCTCGTCAAGCGTTTCCCGACCTTTTACCGTAGTTTTCAATGGACTATTCGTATTGTGCAGCTGTACGAAGCTAGTTGAAATGTTAAACGAAAGCGTGAAACTAGTCGCTCTAGGGTAATGGATGTCGGGAAGATCGTTAAGTAACAAATTTTGTACGTCGAAATCAAACTACATAAGCAACCGCTTTCCTAAGCCACTTTTGAAGCATGTATCACAGATTAATTTCCAGCACAACCATTTGACAAAAACTTTGGTCTGCAAATCTAAGATCCAGAAAACCTTTCCAAGGGTATTACCTCGGCATATAGCTGGCGTTTGGTGTGGACTGAAAAACACAGAAATTGAGTTTATCCTCAGTGGCGTCTCGTGCTTTTTTTCAAAGAAACAAGGTTGGTATTAGAAAGCGGCAATCGACGTCAAAGAGTTTGGAGAGGATCGAGGAAGGACAAGAAACGCTTGCTTTTTTCCAAAAAGGGACTGTCATGTTATCTTGGGAGAGGAGGGGCATAATCTTTAATCACCGCACAGAGCTTATCCCTACATCACAAAACATGGCAGGCAAAATATATGCAAAACATATTATAGAGCAATAATTTATCCATTGCGCAATGAAATTTGGGACAATTTCTTATTTCTAGATGTTAACGCCAGACCACACAAACAAGAGAGGTGTACAAAACGCATTTAAAAAAGAAAATATTCAGAGACTTCAATGACCAACCAATTCCCTCGACATGAACTCGTTGAACAATATAAGATTATGTTGCTAGAAATATTCATAACAGACATAACCGGCTTAAAAACAAATCATTAATAACCTTATTCTTTTAATACCCAGGCGAATTACCTCATTACTAGAGAGTAGAGAAAAGCATACAGACCATTAATTTTTTCTGGTAGAGATCGAACGCTGTTAGAACAACACCGATACGTCACGGTCTCATATCAGTTTGCCATATGAGACCGTGACGTATCGGTGTTGTTCTAACAGCGTTCGATCTCTAGTATATTCTTTTATCTGTTTCTAAATTTTCGTAAAATAATATATTCCACGTTTCCAGGTTTTTATTTTCCACCCTGAAAATTAATTTTGGAGATATCTTTCGCACCTCTAGAAAAACTATTTAAAACGTATTATCGTTTAAAATTGCATTCCGTAAAAATGGATAACAATTATTGTTTTCTTTTTCTTTCTAAAATAAAACGGTGATTGCTGTCAAAACACAAAGTATAAAAATACTTGCTAGCATTGACGAAAAAATGTTATTATTGATTAAAGACTATAGAAGCGATTAAAGATTATTTTATTTTATTCATCTTTATGGGAGATAAATTCATTTGTATGCAACTCTAGAATAGAGTCGTTTATGGCTGCTTTTGATATCACTTACGAAATAATGCTTTCGACTATAAATTGTCGCTTCTAGAATAAACATGTTGACATGAAGCGGCTTTATGCGGAAAGAGTCCGAAAAAGGAAAAACAATTTTTTTTCTTCTTTCTCAAAATAAAAGGTGATTGCGGCAAACACTTTTAAAAAATTTCTTAAAGGGATTGCAAAAAATTTATAAATTGCTTAGAAAGCCTTTTTGGGTTAAATATTAATTATTTTTCATTTTTATGGGAGTAAATTATTTTTGGGCAACTCTGAAAGACGCGGTGAGGCTGCATATTTGCATATCACTATACAAAATAAGCTTATACCTATAAATTGTAGCTTTAAATAAATGTGTTGACAAATGGCTATTTTTGGGAAAGAGCCAATAGTTGAATATATGTAGGTCCAAAATATTACCAAGTTCACCTTTTCGGTAGACTGGCAGTTTTAAATATAAAAGTTAAAGCGCCCAATGCCTTTTGTCACAAGCTTTTTTTCAATTTTTTGTTCTAAAAGTCTGTTAAAATGTTTTAATTATTTAGAAAAACGTCCATATTTCACGATTCTGCCGCTTCGATTTAAAGCGCTCCGAATGTCCGTTTAATTTAAGTAAGTTTGAATGACAGGGAAATCCTTATCTTCCATTTAAATACATTTGAACCTGTCTGTCTATTACGTTGAGTTTAAATCAGTAATATATGACACAAACTTATATTTGGTAAGTTTAGATATTATACTGTCTGACAGAGATAGGCACTCACCTATCTATTTATATACAATGTATTTTATGCTTACATGTAATAGCAGTGAACAGCCAGGGCCGGAGCGAACAGGGGGGTTAGGAAGCTCCCCCCATAGGTGATCGATGGGGGCGCCAAATTTTCTCTTAAAGGGGCGTCAAATTGAAAGATTTTTTTTTAATCGCAATTACCCAAAAAAAAAAGAAAACTATTAAAAAATAAATCTGCTTCCCATAAAAACGATATTTGCTATTCTGTAACGCGTTGTAATCTTAAAGAGTCTATTATTAATTTGTGTATACAATGCCATTTTTGCGTTTTATTTTGTCTCGCCTCAGAAATTTCATAGCTTTGGCGGCGATGCTAAACAGGTGAGCTTTGATACACATAATAAGGGAATCTTTGTCGGTACTGTACAGTCTTTTGACTTTCGGGAATATATTTATTTATCTTATAAGATTAACGAAAAAAAATTTTTTAGCTAACAGTAAATTATATTATTTTTTCAATATCTTTTATTGGTTTTATATTTCATATTCACTGCGTGCTGTTAAAAGTGTTCAGTGCAAATACTAATACTTTTCATTGTGTGTTGTGATCGTTACAAGAATAGGCAGTTTTTTAATTAAACATATTTTTTTATAGAAATAAAATAAAATGCTAAAATACAAAAATAGTACGGTCAGGTCCGAACTTATAATTAATATTTGTAAACCATGTATAAAGTTAACAAATATCAAATTAAAACTAACTACTCTTTCACTGTTTTTCTTATTTTTTGTACAACATTTTTGGTTTTTAAAGAAAATTATTTCAGAATATTTAAAATTATTTAATATAATTATTTTATGTACTTTACCGCGTTTTATTGTGTAATATCAGATTTTATATTATTTGTTTTAATATGGAAGAATTAGATGACAACTCTTTGCAGCCTTCTGTTTAAATCGTCGATATTTCTAGGAGTTTTGTATTTTTACCATAAATCTTAAAAAAAAAAAAACAAACACACGACTATTTTTGATATATTTCAAACATTGTATGATAGTTTAGTGAACTTATTACCACTCCGGCCCTGTCCATACAAAACAACATAAATTCTATTGTAATTAATCTCAAAAAAGATGGGCAAAATAGTGGAAGTGAGTTTAATTGAATTATTTATTATATTTAATGATTGATATTTTGAAAATAAGACGTTAAAAATAACTTATTTTAGAATTGTTCAGCCCTTCGTATGAAAAATATCGAAATCGGCGAGGGTCAAGAAGGAAAAAAGTACCATGATTTAGGATTGGTTGTTTGTGTTTTAGGGACATACAATATTGTATAAATTTATAATTTGCATAAAAGCAAAAAATAGTGCACGTCATGCAGGTAACATAAACAAGTTTTACGAAGAATTGTTTTTTATTTTTTTAAAACTTGGGCATTTAGCACATTTGGGGCAGTCCACGACGGCTGGGCTTAAATACCAACGTACCGTGGGTGTCTTTAGTGGGTAAAAGAGTTTATTCAAACAAGAAAAATTTTTTGGATTTGAAAAAGGAAAAA